>JADDOH010011988.1:0-42017 GCA_016648135.1 Agrypnia vestita
ATTGAAATCTACATAATTACCGCAAAAAATAACTTTCTACAGTATACTGTACTGAAATTTCGTTCCCTGCAATATCATATCCATTATATGATGAAACAATTTCGGAAAAGCCATTGTCGTCATAAATAAACTATAACGTAATTGGGAATACGCTTGCTGGGGTCATTCATTTTTATAACTGTATTTAATCTTAAATAATGATACCTACTTTGTCGACTGAATCACGACAATTTCATATGGGACCCTATCCTCTTAACTATCAGTACTAGCAAGAGTGATCATAAAAATACGCAATATTCAGTACCGTGGAATATTCGGCGTATGGCGTGGCGAATCGTACACTATTTTAATCAATCCTTGAAAGTATTACGTAATTTTTTTTAATTTACGTGTTTGAAACAGGTCAAAACACGCATAAAAATTTCGCATGTTTTCACAGCTATTCAGAATCTTCTGTGAGTAGTTTTCTGGGATATTCTGCCGTGTATATCTGACTACTCTGGCCGACGTTTCGGATCCCTTTAGAGGGTCCATCGACAGGGCTGATGTGAGAAAACTCACATGTTCGAAAATTTAAATATATCCTGGTAGATCAGTTTATAAATTCTTAGTGAATTTAATTTAATTTATTTTATTTTTATTTTTTAACATACAGACCATCAACAGATCCCTTTTGACTCTAATAGATGGTCCTAAAGTGACATTAGAGTACAAGGTATAAATATTTTATGAATAATTTAAACGTGATATTGAATATGAGTATACACTTTTTATTATGAATTAATAATAAATAATGACTATCACAAATCAATAAATACAATTTATAAATGAGTTATAAATTATAAAGTTTTACGATGAGTGCGTGGGTTCCAAGGTCAACACCGTGTGTCTATGACGAGCTCGTATGACCAAACCACTATCAACCAAGTTTATCAATACTTTACTTTTGAACTGAGTCTTTTTATAAAGAATATATCGATAAACAATTTCCTACACGGTACCTAGTTTGAAAATAATTTAAAGTTAATACATAATATTTTCTTCAATAACTGCATAAATAATATATCTAGACATATTTAATTAAACCGACTTCTCTTACCAACAGTAAAGGGTGTAAGTAGCGTTTTTTATTTTTTTATATTGTTAATTTTTTAGTTTTTATTACCGAGGCTGATCTCTGCAACCCCGGGCAAGACGAAATATATGTTCAATCTTCGGATTAACAATAACTCTTCCCGAGGTTGAATTTAAAAATTAAAAAACCACCGATTCTAACTTCGTTCGAGACGATGAATGGAACACAAATTACTTTATATTATATTTTAAGCGACAAAGGAGAATTTTCAAAAATAGCTTTATCAAAATTATACGAGATTATAAAATTACACGTAATAATATAAAATTACACGCGGCTAAATCAAATACAAACACGCGTCTGCGATGAAATATGTTTTTAAAGGAGACCATTTCTAGCATACTCGTAATTTTTCCTTTTATAACCTCTGCTTATTATTTTCAACCAAAAACAAAATTGCATAGTTACATCTTTTATCCGCATATTTTTTTTTCAAATATTTTTCGATAAAAATAATAATGTATCGAGTTCTTACTCGTAAATAATAAATAAAACACATTTTTTATTTATTCAAAAAACAAATATACACATATGAAATAAACTCAAATTTTTAAGATATTTTTTAATGTAATACATTGCCAAATCATTCGATATAATTTTGGAGACGAAACAGTGGCGGTAAAATTAATCTTACCCTATTTTATGTAATAACATATAATTTCTTCCCAGTAAACTGTACACAAACCCAACATCCGATGTTTGCATACAACAGATCCAAAACTGAAGTGGTTCAGATAGATTTTGTGCCGTCTGTGAATGTTTATGCTAGCTATACAAGTGAACTGAATCTAATATTGATGCTACGTGCCGATTCGCCAATACAAAGTCTTACCGATATTAATGTTTGCAATTGAGTTTATGGATCATTCAGCCGTCTTGGCAATATAATCTCAATTGACTTGCACTTTGCAGTGAGGAAACTGCATAGACTTTCAATATTCAAATTAACTTACTATTTTTCTGAGTTAGCGCATCATATTTTAGAGACAGGACTTCTGATTTAAAAAAATGATTTTTACTCTCTTGTCATACAATTCTTCAGAATTGTATGACTAGAGCGAGATATAAAATAAGCTGGTGTTTCAACACCAGCTTATTTTGTAAGGTTGACAGGACCGCGACACACCAATTTTTTTTTAAATTTTCGGGACCCACCTCCTGCCTTATATTTTCCCAATACATTATATAACTATGCGAAAGATTTTTCAGTTAAGAAAAAAGACAAACGTCCAAATATAATCGAAATTTTTCATTACGAATATGTGATATTTTAACGGGAAGGTTACATTTGTTACATTTAATGGGAAGGTTACATTTGTTGCCTATTTCTTGTCATAACAGCATTAGTGTCGACTTCAACTTTAGTCACTTTTAATCGCAGTGAATTCGATACGTCCAATTTATTTTTGTATTTAGTCTTATTAGAAACCATGGCAGAAAATCTCATTTCACATAAGTATGTGGTAGTGAAGGGGAGGAGGACTTCCATGGCTTCGTCAGAAAAGCAGGCACAAATATCAGCAACTATTAGCCAGAATTTTGCTAATTGCTTGCGATTTAAAGTATTTTTCAGCGATGTATCTTCATCAGATAAATCGATAAACTCTTCACTTGCTTTTATTGACATTTCTGTTGGTGTGTTGTCACGAAATGTATTACAAATCTAGTTAAACCTGTCGAAATATTTCATCTCTTATTCGAAAAAGGAGTTAAAGTTATTTTTGAACTCTGTTCAATGAGTGAAAATTGCAGACACTACATTGATATCTAGTTGCACATCGTTTTCTGTAATAAACATTACACCACCCGGACGAGACGTATTGCGCCATGTTGTGACTGCGACCCACCTAATATTCGCTCACGACCCACCAGTGGGTTGCGACCCATAGTTTGGAAAACACTGCACTAGAAGATTACTTGTGGTCTTTTTATAGACCTACCCTATCCCGAACTGTTATGGAAGTGTCTACTTCCTTACCAGTTACTCTCAGAAAATCATCCCGTGAGTTTATTACTGATCAAAGTTTAACTTCGACTTTCCATCCCTTTCTGCATCTATTGGGTTTCAAGTTTATATGATAAAAATAATAATGTACATATCATCAACAATAAAATAAAACAACACCTTGATATCTTATATAAAAGGAATTTTCTACTGGTCCGTGATCGTGGTAGCGGGACCAAAATATAATTGTGACTTGTGGTCTCTAGATACCCTAAGAACAAGATACAAAGTATGTCCAAAGATGACGCCACTTATCATTATAACTCATTAATGAAGGAAGGCTTACGTCCTTACAATACCTCGGGAATTTGATATTCGTTCAAGTTGTCCATGATACAAGTTGAAGATCCAAGGTCTCTTGAAAATTTATAGGTGTCATGTTGTGTCGCCTGGTAAGTCGATCAACACAATTATGACAGTGTTAGTAAAATTAGAATAAACCACTACCAGATTTAAGGTCTACCGGTTTCGAGACGTACCCATCTCTTCGTCAGGACCAACACTACACTACTATGTTCACAACACTATACACCATAACCATAGTATTTTTGACTTATTACCAATATTTAGCGGTCTCTAGATACCCTAAGAACAAGATACAAAGTATGTCCAGAGATGGCGCTAATTATCATCATTATAACTCATTATCATTAATGAAGGTCCTTACAATACCTCGTGAATTTGATATTCGTTCAAGTTGTTCATGACACAGGTCTCTTGAAAATTTAGAGGTGTCATGTTGTGTCGCCTGGTAAGTCGATCAGCACAATTATGACAGAGTGTTAGTAAAATTAGAATAAACCACTACCAGATTTTAGGTCTACCGGTTTCGAGACAAACCCGTCTCTTCGTCAGGATCAACACTACACTACTATGTTCACAACACTATAAACCATAACCATAGTATTTTTGACTTATTACCAATATTTATCACATGCGTGTTAGTCTTTTCGAGGACAAGCATGCACTAACTAGCCTAGAGAACGATCAGGAATCTACAAGGGAGAGAGATTGACTCTCACGAAACCGGTAGACTTAAAATCTGTTAGTGATTTATTAGTAATCTGTTACTAATTTAACTAACACTTTATTTATAATATCTAACCACAAAGTTAATGCTTTAAATATTAAAAATAACACAATTTTATTTCCGCACTTTCAGGAAAACAGAGCAAATTTAGTTAAACCAAAAGTGATGGTATGTATGTTTCACGAATTTAGTAAAAAAAAAATATATTTACAATCCATTATCTTTGGAACGGCGATCGAATTTAATTTGGCTCGCTAAAATGCCTGAGAGACGTCAATAAAAATAATTTATCTGCTCTCCCCAAATAAAATTAAATCATTCAAGGCCTCGCAAGCAAGTCCCCGGCATTTTAAAATTCGAGGGCCTTTGTAAATCAAACAGCCGCACAATTTTGGGTTGAGCATCACCTGTGGCTCACAAGGAATGCGTAATATTCGGGAGGGGAGGGCGACTTCCTGTGACGTCACGGCCCGTGATTCCTCCTCCGTTCCCGAATCGGGGGACATTCCGGGCGGGGATCGCTCAAACTGAAATAGTATCACCGGAATTTCCCTGAAGAATCTCAGTCAATGCGGTTCCCAAAGGAAGAAGAATAATTCTCGATATGCATTCCGGGAGATGCAGCATTCTACATTCAGCATCATCATCATCATCATTCCTGGCACTACAACCCTTGGTGGGTCTTGGCCTCTTCAATAATTTTCCTCCACTTATCTCGGTCTAGTGCCAGCTCTCTCCAGTTCTGAAGCTCTTAGGCAGAGTTGTCACTCCATCTTAATTTTGGCCTTCCTAAGCTCCTTCGCCCTATTGGCCTTGAATTCAGCAGGGATTTTTGGTGCTTGATGCTCTGAAATTCTCTCCACATGACCCAGCCACCGAAGTCTTCCCAGTTTTATAAATTTTGTGACGTTTGGCTCCTTAAATAGAGTATAAAACTCATTGTTGTATCGTCTGCGCCAAAGTCCATTTTCTAAAAGACACGCCTCAAAATTTTCCTTTCAAAAACGTCCAGTGCTCGCTCATTCCTCTGAGTTAGTACCCACGTCTCAGTTGCGTACGTGAGCACTGGCCTAGTAAGCGTTTTGTATACTAATATCTTGGCGTTTCTGTGCAGCAGTCTGGATTTTATCTGCTTTTGTAGGCGGAAAAAACAGCGATTTGCGCTCAATATGCGCTTCTGGATCTCCTCTATAGTATTATTGTTGCTTGTTATCAGGGATCCTAGATATGTAAATCTTGGTACCGTTTCAAGAGAGAGTTGGGATTTGTTGGTTGCATCCTACGGTCATGTATTTGGTCTTCTGCTGGTTTTCTATGAGACCCATGTTTTTGGCAGAACTTTCAAGATTTATGAAGGCATTACATAAAGCATCGGGAGTTTCCGCAATTATGTCGATATCATTAGCGTAAGCTAATAGGTGCACAGAGTTGTCAAATATCGTTGCTCTTATCTCAATTCTTGAGCCACGAATAACTTTTTCTAAGGCTGTTATATAATACTACATTAAGCATATATGTAAATTAGGTTGCGCAACTGCAGTGAACTGACTTTGGAAACAAAACAACTATGGTAGATGTTCAGCTGGCCATGGTAAATGTTAAACAGACAGAGTTTAATTAAAATAATATAATTGGGTCACTTTGAGTGATTTGATAATAAGTATTATATGTAGTCGGTGTTGCGCTTCAAGAAACTATGTTGAATCGGACACAATGTGACATCTTTTGGATCAACTTCCAACTAGCATCACGAGCCCTGAGACGGGTGGGGCCACATTGCGTTTTACTTATCTCGTTTAAATATTGAATTAAGAAAAAAAAATTTTTTCTCAAGTTATACCAGTTATACTTTCTTTCGTTCATGCTACTATATAAATACTATTTTTTTTCACTGTTGATTAATTGATAATTAAATACATTAATAATTAAAAATTGTAATGGATAAATTAATTTTTCTTTTTTATGTTTAAACTTCTCTTTTTAATTTACACAAATCTATTATATGTGCTTGAATCTTTTAAACTGCATATCTGTCTTATGTGATTTTTTTTATTTTATATTTTGTAAAAGCCCATATAGCATTAAATAAATAAATAAACATTAGAATGCTGAATCACTTAAAAATAGATTATATATCACATATACAATCATTTAAGAATAACTTAAAAATAGATTATATATACATACTACATACATTACATATAACAAGAAACGCAGTGGACATGAGAACTCAAAAAAGAAAGAAAACAAACACACAAAACTGTTTATATAACAAATGACTAAAGGAATACAATAATCATTGAAAGATTTGGCAGATACTTTGTGGTGCAACATTATAATCTAAAATGTTTTATTTTAGCTTTGTTGTACACACACAATATAAGCTATTAATAGAAATTAATAACTCATTTTGTGTGTGTATTTACAAAGTTAAAATAAAAACATATATTAATTTAAATTAGATAACAATCATTACCAGAAAATCTAAAAACAAAAATTAATATGTTATAGAAATAATGCAGATATTTTACAGAAAAAATGAAAATATTTTTTTAATAACTCAATTAATTATGGTTAGTTAATGCTAATAATTAGAATTATCATTTGTCAAGTACAAATGATAATTCTATTACATATCATCCGCATCATTCGTTTTCTATCCCCTGCTTCTAAGCCTCCCTAATTGTCTTTCACTTTTCTCGGTAGCCTTTTGGCCTTATTGGCCTATTAAAAGCCATTAAAAAAATTCATAATCATGAGATATTGTGCACAAGAAAATAGTAGGTAAGTATGTTTTAAATAAAATGCTAATGCATGCTTTTGAAACTTGGAGATCCTGACTGCACTGCGGTTCCTTTAAAGTGGGTTATAATAGCAACGCTTGAAATATAAATCTACCATAATAACCCAACTGCCTTGCAACGGCATTAACCCTACGGTACTGTCGCTTGCTTGCTGGACAGGGCCATGGGTACTGGCGCGGGGTCTCTTAGACCCTCACAGAATTTTCAATTTTAAAAGAATTTATGGGTTTATTATAAACACGGCATTAATAACAGACTAAAGTTGTTCTGTTTATGAACCGACTTATCAGTTTTATGCTATTATAAAGTCTAACATTATTAAGAACAAAGAAAAAAAGTAACCCATAAAAACCAAGTTTTTGTTATACACTCGGGCCTCGTATAACACGGTTATATGGTTCCACAAAAACCTCGTGTTGTAAAAATCCGTTTTATACAAGGTTTGAAGTTCATACAAAATTAGGGTTTGCGTTTCAAAAAAAAATCGAAGATAGTTTATATGAATATGTACTTCATTTTTTTAATAAAAATATATCAATGTACATATTTATTGAAAAAAAAAACTTTGATAACACATATAATATAATTTCTCTTAATCGTAATCATGTATTTTATATATATTTGTATAGTCTTCTCTTTTTTCTTCTTTCTTAATATGTTCATACATTACATTTATTGATGTAAAAACCCATATATAAATAAATAAATATAATGTAGCATTCATTCATCATCGCTATCACTTAATCCTTAATTTTTACTCTTTTTCGACATCGGTTGTGAGTTTTCATCATCGGAGGAGGGCTCTGAATTTCTTGTGGTTTTACCCTTTAAAAGATTGGTTATAAGCCATTGTCTGCTTTTAGCGTATAAATCTTTACGTATTCCCTTATAAGATTCCAAAATCTGTTGTAATTCCCTCTTGAAATTCGAACTTTTTTCCATTAAAGGATCCTTTTCAATCATTTATTTTTCTGAAACCGTGTTATAAAAAGCGTGTTGTACAAAATATGCCAATTTATACAACCGTGTTTTATAAAATAGTGATATATAAAACCGTGTTATACGAGCCCCAAGTGTACTTCCTTTCTCATTTACTAGTGGTAACTGGTTTGGCGTTTAACTTATGAGTTGGGTTCATAGGGATGCGACGCTAGGGATAAAAAATTTCCAAAAATCCAAAATTATTAATTTATCAGTTTTCGCGTCTACTAGATGCATTGGAATCTCTTCATGTCTTCATACAAATTGTATGAAAAAACCATTAAAAATTTGAAAAATCCGAAATTATACTATAATTATTAAATTTTTGTTACCGGAAATTTGATAGATCTTCTTGATCGTCGCCACGAGTCTGCTTGCAAAGTTTGAGCTCGACTAGATCACGGGAAAAGGGTCAAAAATCGATCCAAAGTTTTTTCGACGGCAAGCCGGCAAGCAAGCAAGCAAGCAAACGCCACGAGTTAATATTAAGTAAGTAAAAAAGCTGATTTATTATTATAAATAATAATAAATATCAGATAATTAATAAAATAAAATTTAAAAACAAATCAGATTCAATTGGAGAAACAATCAATGTATCAAAGAAATTAACGCAAACAATATGAGTTTGCTCTAAGCAAAGAAAATTGTTTTATAATTTATTATCGTTGGTATCTTAAATTTGTAACACTAATTACATCGCCGTACGTAAAAGGCCAAATTCTTTATTTGAAAAAAAAATTTAACATTAAGATAATAGGTTATACAAACGACACTCGCAAGCATTCAGCATACACTTAACATGACTCAATGTATGTACAGGCACAGTGCTACCCTCTTCTACACTATACTAATAATATAACTCCCGAGATCAGATAGACCGCGTGCCAGTACTGCGGGGTTAAAACTATTCAACTATGACTGGAGGAGTTTGTGTTCAATCTAATGAGCACATACCGGGTGTACGAGATAGGTAGGCAATCGGTGGTAGACTACTTTCCACATAAGAGTTCATTCGATTTATATGATTTGAGTGCATTACAGCCTGTTCCAAAAACAAATTATACATGTACATAATACATTGAAGAAAACATTAAATTTGTAACGCAATTAAGAAAATCTGCATTCTTAAAAATCACATTAATTATAATAGTTTGGGGTAGGTGCACATAGGTAGGTAACTCGACATTAACGTACTTGTTCACAATAAACTCCCTTTTTCTCCCGGCTAGGTCCAAATCTTTCTAATTATTTTCATCAGATGACGCACTTTATTCAATATTTTGGTTATAACATTGTTAATTCAAAAAAGAAAGAGCTACTTACATATTGTTTTGTATATTATCTGTGTATAGTTAACAGAATAACTCGGACACCTAAAAAGCTCCGTACCTTCTTGCGTATATCAAACGAATGTGGTGGGTCCTCTTCGCACATGTAAATATCTGCTGATATATCAAGACAGACCGGAAAAAAATCATACTGGAGAGCCCTTTAAATATATTGTAATCATATATCATCATATCAATTAATATATCGCATATTTTTGTACTTAGTATCATCTCAGTACTAAGTGCAAAAATATGCATATCGAAAGTAAGGTCAAAATATACAAGACATGCGTGCGACCTATTATGACGTACGCTATAGAGATGCAGGCTGACACTTTCCACACTTAAGGACTCCTCAGAACAAGTGAAATGAAGGTGCAGAGATTTATTACAAGAAAAACTCTACGTAACCGTGTCCGAAATGAAGACGTAAAGAAAATTTGCAAAATAGAGGACATAGCAAGATGGTGTAGATCCAGAAGGAGATTCTGGCGGGATCACGTAGCCAGAATGGATAGTGACAGACTCGTGCATGCATCAGCGAATAAAATCCCTTCTGGACCATGCCTACCGGGAAGATCACCAAAAAGATGGAGGGATAGCTGCACCTCATCTCCTAGGAGGCGTAGTTTTCTCTAGCACAGATCAACAGATCTACTAAAAGAAAAAATGAAAAAGTGCTAAGGACATTTACAAAAAAGCTTTTGCGTAAAAATGTTTATCCGAAAATGTGCATAGTATGTAAATATAAATTTGTATTTGAACAGTAAAAACTTTATTCGTTGGTGTAGTCCGATGCCCACGTTATGGAAAAAAATGCGAACACTGTCGTAAAAGACGCTGAGTAAAATATTGTTACAGTGTCAACGTAGTGGAGGAGATTTGCGCTATAAAAAGCGCCGGAGAATGGAAGGGAAGGGGGTGGGGAGGAGGGGAGGGAGAGAGACAGCGAAAAGTTTGCCACTATTTACAAGTTTTTTAAAGACAATAGAAGACTCTAAATATGTCTTGCGTAAACTCATAACGTCGTAAACAACAACTGTCGTAAAACTCTCCGGAACACCTCGAGTCTTCAGATTACCAGCTTTGAGACTTCTGCATACTTTATGCTGATCGGCTCACCGACCTGTGCAAGTCTAGGAATCGAAATGAATTGGAATAAAGAAAAAAGTTTTGAAATAGTTTTAAAATTAATTAATGTCATTATGTGTTCCACAAGGCTCAGTACTGGGAACCATATTATTCATAATTTACGTGAATGAAAATATAGTGACAATAAAAAAAACATTTGAAATTCTATTATTAGTGTACATATAAGAAAATTATATAGAAATCATAAACCAACTAATTAGACCTAAATCAAATACGGAAACGGCTAAAAATAAAACACATATAATATAAAAAAACAGTTTACATAAAAAAGAGAATACTAGATGCAAAAAAAAATAATCATCTATTGGTAAGTACTAATGAAACAAACGATATAAAATAGTTGCGAGTAATCACATACCATAAAGTTAACTTTTCTTTTTATTTGAATATTGGGAAAAATCCAGACATATAAAAAAATCCGTATCTCGACGTCAAGCCGAAATCGGGTGATAGGCCAAGTTATAATAGTTATCAGAAAAATATTTTAAAAAACCTAAGCCATTTGTTTTAAAAATTATAAGCATTTAAAAAAAATCGAAAAAATCTACACCCTGTGAGGGTCTTTTCACTCCTATTGCTACAAATCTTTATATTTCTTCATTTTTTTTATTATTATGTAATCCTGAATAATGATTCTATAAACTTTTGTCCAAAATTCAAAGCTAACCACTTCAGCTTGAAAGAAAATGTCACTTTTTGACCAAACTAAGTATTCAAAATCAATTAACTGACTGTACTTGAAAAAAAATGTCCTACACGTATAATAGTTACACTCCATGAATAAATAAAACACTGAAAATAATATAAATAAGATTCAAAGTGATGCTAGAAGGATTAGGAATGACGATATTCAAACAAATTATTCAATTTAATATACTTCTGTTTATATGTAAAATTATTAATGGACACAAAACTTTTAAAATCTTAGACAAAAAGAAACCAACATCAACATGACCACTGCATAAAAAGAAAAGATCCCTTTTAGAATTAAAACTTGTTTGAAAAATTCAATTATGCACAGTGGAATGAGGTTGTATGTTAACTGCCAGGGGACAGTAGAGATGAAATAAATATAAAAACTGTTAAAATAAAGCTTATGAATATTTAATGTTTATATTTGATTGAAATTTATGTAAATTATATGAAACTATTGTTTATTTGAGTCCCTTTATTACCTATTTTATGAATAAAAAAAATAAGAAAATGATTTTTCGGGATACAGATTTGTATATGGATACTTAGATTTAGGGTGTTAATATTACTTTGTTTATTATTATGTCAATTAGTGGGAATCTGTGAGTGTTTTAAGTGGCTCATTAGGATAAGCTATGACCTATTATGTAGTAGCCTAAGAGGATTGTCTGTTTCATTTTTAGTGGCTCACTTGGTTAAGCTATGACCTATTATGTAGTAGCCTAAGAGGATTAAATTTTTCATTGCCGTCTGTTTGATTATTTATATATTGTAGATTGAAAATCTAAATTTGTGAGACAGTCGCACTGAATTGAAAAATTTTCCACTTAAGCCGTTTTACAATCACCCCTTATTTACGTCTATCTTCGAAAGATCTTTTTCTAAGAGAACTGTGTGCGCGTCATATATGAATATACTATTATTTATATGTTTAGTGACATACCTCAAGTTTTTTTTATATTCCAATGATCAATATTTGTTTGCCAATACGATGAAAAATTTGATATCATCTGCTAAAAGAGTGGCGTAAAAAATCGAGTTATATATAATATTTCATTTTATTATATTTCAATAATTACAATTAATAAATAGTTATACTTAAACTGTCTATGTTTATGTTAGCTTATTTATTAGTTCGTGGTAATTTGTAAAGAAAGTTCGTTAAATCGTTAAAAAAATGGTATTTTATAATAATGGATACATTTATACGATTAAACATTTGATATCATCTGCTAAAAGAGTGGCGTAGAAAATCGAATTACAATATTTTATTTTATTATAGTTTTATTATAATTTGTAAAGAAAGTTAATTAAATCATTAAAAAAATTGTATTATCTAATAATGGATACATTTATCCACGACGACGTCAAACGCATAGTGAAAAGAAAAATACAATTGAAAATTTTTCGATTCCCGATCTCATTATATATAAACCGTCTTCGAAATATATACCTTGGGTATTTATATATTATATATTTTTTATATATGTAGTTATTAACAGAATTTCCAATGTTTATACCTATTGCGCCGCGTTGTGAAAAATAAATCCCATTTCTTTTTTTTAAACACTAACGTTTGTGCTACACGTACGTTGAGTGATAATATAACTATATTTTTATGAAATTTACAATACTGACTGAATCATTCTTTCCTAAAATTGGTGAACTTATAGCATGCACACAAACACGTGACGCGAATCGCCGGAAATCAAGGAATAAGAATTAAAATTCTGTGGAAGGATAAAGGGATGGGGATATGAGGGGGTAACATGGAACAAATGGACTGTATTTTAGGGCACAAAGGAATGCAAATGAAATAGCCGCTTACAACCACTGAGAGAGTGTTCTTGCTGCAGGTCTCTTTCGCTGCGAAGGTCGACAAAATCAACGATCACTCAATCTCAATCATCTTTTAATCTGAGCACTTGATAAACAAAATTCTTTCGAAAAGTTACTTCGAAAATCAATTCGACAGTAAATTATATTCACTTCGTTATGGGGTGTTCCCTCTACTCCACAACAAAGTGCATATAATTTACGCCCTCGAAAGCAGTAAACAGTCCGTCCTCAACCTTCACGGGTGAAGGTCGTCCTCCTGATGACGTTGAATAAGAATTCAACGAAACTTCGAGAATCATTTCTCGGAAAAACATACGATTCGTATAAAGTATCTTTATTCAATGTTACAAATGTTTACAATTTTACGGTGTTTACAAAATTAAATTAAGCTTTTTTCATTGTTGCTGAGAGTCTTGGCAGCAAGTAAATACTAAATTGATTTGACGCCCTGCCTGCTACACTAGTAGTTTACTGTATTATAGCAGACAGTGCTCTTCTAGTAGTATAATGTTCAAGAATATTTAGTATTTATATAACATTTGTGAATCAATCTTATTGCCAATAAAAATTGAGTAATACTAATAATTAAATGTTTAAAATCTAACAATGGTGTAATTAATTCTATTATAAATTATATAAATAAAGTCTATTATAGACAAAGGAAAAAAAATGATCTGAATAGGATATTTAATAAAATAAAATAAAACAATTAAAAGTATTTAAAAAGATGAAAGTAAATGTTCTTGTAGGGTTAGTATTTTCAAATTTAGTTTATATCATGGCTTTTAATAGGTTTTGGGCATGCTTCCTTCCCTTTTCATGCATCCATAGTTTCACTTTTGAAGAAAAATACGCCAGACTATGGCTACAAGTTTTAAGTGTAGTGTTTTAGTGTAATATTTTCTGTGCTTGGATAAGGAATCTGCAACCAGTTACAGCTAAATGTGTGGACAAGGTAGGATGAAAGAAGAAGGGATGCCAGATTCGCGTTCGCAAGAATCAAAAAGCCAAGAATTTCAAAATTCCGAACACACACATGTATATTGTATATATATATATATATATATGCACTGTGTTTACATGTACTGATAATTACATTCGCATAATTTTTATTTCTAAACAATTGTCTAGGGAATATTACATCAGCGAGTTTGGAGGATATGTTTTTTTTTTTTCAAAGTTATGTAACTTTTTACGCTCCCTTGGCGTCGTGATAGCGGTATTCGTAATTGAATGTATACATTTTCTTAAATTCCCTTTTGGCTGAGCCATTTCGGTAAAAAATGTTTGTCTTATGTAATAAATTATAATTCGGTTAGGGCCGTCTTTACGTGTGTATCCGCTCGGCTTTGAATACATATTTTTTATCTTTTGAAAAAAATATTCGGCATGATGGGGAACTGGGTGGCGCAAAAGGAATGAATGAAATATAAAATAAATAAAATTACCACTCTGTTTTCCCAACAATTAATTTTTTACAATTCAACGAGTATCGGTTGATCGGTGATGCTCTCTTCTTCAGGTCAAGAAATGTACTTTAATTAATTTTTAAGTATTGACAGATTAGTTATGATGACAGAGAATCAAAAAAGGGCTAGATTACAAATTAGATAGATGCAGAGTAATTAAAATGAAAAAAGGATAAAGAGAGTGCTATTTACAAAAATTCGATTATTTATATTATTATAATTTTAAAAAAATAATAATAACAGTAAAATAAAAGTTTTCGTAAAATGCCGTTTTCTAAATTAAACAAACTAATACAAGTCGTTTTCACTTGGATTACCTAGAAATATTAAAAATTAGGAAAATTGTCAAAACAAAAGGTTGCCGCAAATTTGAAAATATAAATTACCCCTGATGATTATGAGGATTGAAAATATGAAGCATTTGAGATGAAGATATGTAGATCCGCGTCTCAAATGCATTAACTAGTTGTTTTGTTTTTGCGGTTTTTATCAATTGAGGATTATAAATGCAAAGATAGCAATATTCAAAAAAATATAAATAAATAAATGCAGTCACCGACATTTACTAATTTAGAATGAACTGAACTTTAGATTTTACGTATCAACTCCTTCCAAAATCATGATTCGTATAAATTTTTAGTCTATATTTTCTATAGAACTTCGAATTTATTACTCAATTTAATTTTTTTGGATATTGTTGCCTTTGTTTTTATACCCTACAAGTGTTTTTAAATTCCACCACTGTTAACACGTAAACATGTATATACTTAACTTACCTTCTGATTTTTGTCTAAAATTTTTACATTTCCCAATTAATTCACGATCAAGGATATGTTAATTTTATGCGGCAAGGAAAGTTTCCTGTGAAGCTTAAATTCCATATTTTTACATGAGTTCTAAAAATTCATATATATCTTCAGTAGGCACTTGTAAACAATATTCAAAAATAAATTTTAAAAGACTAATTTAAAATGATTCATTTTTTTTCAATTGCTTGAGCAACTTTGTAGATTGACATTTTGAAAAATTAAGTTTATTATTTGTTTTAATCTACTTATACTTTATTAATTACACCTACATGATTCTGAAAAACCTTTCCATTGTCAGTTTTTTTAATAATTGATAAAACCAAAACACAAAAGACATCATTCATTTTGATATTTTGACATTTATAAAACACCCTGAAGATGGAAAGGTTTTTCCGAAACCTCTCAGAGCAAATTAAAAAAATTAAAATCTTCCTAAAATCAAACTTAAATTCATAAATTATTTAAACCTATAGCTTTTTACAAAATACTTCAATACTTCATTATAAAATTACCTTTATTACCATATTACTAAATGACTCACAAATGTACCTATATATAATAATAAGAACTGTGGCTCCCTCATCAGACTCGAGAGGTCTACATGACTAAAGTGTTTAAAAAAAAGTCAATTTGATATGTAAATATACAAGAATTGTATTTGTACCATATATTAAATAAAAAATTCAGGTGTAATTAATGAATTTAAGTAGATTAAAACAAATAATAATTTATTTTTTTAAATGATTCACCCCAGAAAGAGTTGACGTGATTAATTGAAGAGATATGTATGTGTGTAAGTCACGCTGAACACACATTCAAAGGTCGTCTCACAGGGATTGACAATTCACTGAAATTGGAATTTGGAGAACAAAGAATAGAGCTTAACCATCAGGGGAAACCGCCCACCGAGGAGTTTTAAGGGATGAAGAAAATATTTTTATTGCTCATAAAATCCACATTTTGTAGCACCATGATTATTATTTGTCGAAAGCTGTAAAACCTCTTTGTGGAACAATCGAGCACACGAAATGTGGAATTGTTGGAATTGTTCACTTGAGACGGCCCTTTAACGTCCAAAGCAACGAATCACAAACTGTCGGCGAATGTGTACCGTATACGGTACAAATAATTATGAATATAATGTATATATATATAAATATATGTTAGTATTAATTTCTTTGGGGGTAACCCGCGTCAAAATCTGGTCCTCAGAAGGACCATTCGTCAACCGACGTTTCTCCTGAATCACAACAGGCATCTTCAGGTTTTCTTGTTAATAAATTTCCGTCACGAGGGGCAGTGCGAGCACGTACGTTCGTATCGGAAGCTTATTACCAAGTGAGGTCTGGTAAGTCAAAGTCTAAATTTGGGTACTGTGGTCATTATTGGCCTTAATGATTTTTGGGAATTTTGTATTAAATATTGGGTGTTCCCGGCCGTTGCTGGCCTTAATGGCGTTTGTTTGGCTCCTTGTGATGCGCTTTGTACTCGATGTTGCTTCTATTGTGTCGGTGGTTATATTTGATTGATTTTTGCGCGCTAGTATATTATTTTTACTAAAAAATCTACTGTTGAATAAAATGCTTTTCCATGCCGTTGGGAGACGTATACCATCATCTCTATTGTTGATAATATTTATTCTTTTATATATCTCTATAGCTTCTCTAAATATCCTTACTGTTTCATTTTGGACGTTTGCTATAAAACAGTAAAATTTATATATATATATATATATATATATATATATATATAAGTGGGGTATAAAAGCAAAGGCAGCGATATCCAAAAAATTAAAAAAGTGTTTTGAATGCAGTCACCGAGGATTACTAATTTAAAATGTACTGAATTCTAGATTTAATATGTCTATCTCTTCCAAAATCACATTTCCTATAAATTTATAGACTTTGTCTTGAATTAAGTACATTGCAATATTCGATGACTGCGTTCATTTTTTTTTCATATTGCTGCCTTTGCTTTTATACCTCACAAATTATGTTTGTGTGATTGTGTTATACATACTCACGTAGAGCAGTCTGCAGTAAGAGGTTATTTTTTTTATAAAATATCTGTTAACCTTGAAATCTCGAAAATATCGTGTTTACTATCAAACTTATTTAAACCATTTCAATTTAAACATTTAAAAACTAACCGATTCCGCAAAATTTATTATCTTTGATTGGGATGATAATAAATAGCGCTTAAAAGAAAATGATAATTATTTTTACAAAATGAGAATTTTTTAAAATAATCATAATTTGAGTCAGCAATTATTTTTTAATCTAAAAAAAAATTATAGCAATTTGAGGCTAGCATGCTAGGTGAATTTTCAAATGAATTTCATTATTTTTGGGCTTTTTTTCGAAACTTTCCTTTTCAGACTGGTGGAGAAAGTATCTCAAAAACCATTCAGCCGATTTTATTCAAATTTTGCATAAACCTAACCAAAAATATTATCTAACACACATAGTGTATGATTTTTTGATAAAATGCGCCGTTTGCTTATGATAAATTTATACTTTCGTTTCCTTTGTGCAGTAGATCTGAGGAACGTATGTCGCGATGAATGAAAGAGACAGAGAGTGCTTGAGAGAGAATGGGTTTATAAGGACGCGCGCCGTAGAGATTCAATCGCCATTATTCATTGTAAATTTGCCGTATGATCAGAAAAAAAAAGTGAAGCATTGAAAAAGTTATCCAATTGATCCTGAACGTTAAAAATAACAAAATGTACAATTAATAAGCATCGATTGTCGTGGAAAAGTTATTTTAATATATTCCACTAGAAAGGAAATATTTTGTTTAATTCACCTAGGACAGAATAAATAATTTAAATAATAAATGTGCACATTCCGCCACTGTAAAAAAATATAAAAAACCGCATCGTTAGCTGCCAAGTTCTCTCGGGTCACGGCACGCGGCACGCGGCATTCAAACCATTCAAAAAATAAACGCGACTTACATCATAGATACACGGAGCTTTATTAAAAGTCCCAAAATTTAATCATTTTTCAGAAAACTTGCATCACCTATTTTTATCGCATCCTTCATAGATGCGCAGTGACCAAACGTTTCGTTGCAAAATACTTTACTGCTTAAACCCAAAAAAAATAATTAAAATGATGAAAGATATGAGAAAATAAAAAATCTAAAATATTTCCAAATATTTTAGAATTAAAGGATACATTTTATTTCGATAAAAAAAGATATTTAAGTCAAATTAAACGTTTCGGTCACTCGTTTTTCTATCAATTTTAAATCTTCAAATTAAAAACTATCATTTTTTTAATAATCTAGATGATGATAATAATCTAGATTATAATTTAGATCGGCGAGATTGAGTTTTTTTCAAACTACCGTATTGTTATATTGATCATTTTACATTAATGCATAAATTGCGAGGATAAAATAGCGTATTAACTCATGTGTGTCGGTGGTGTAACGTAGGTCTACATGTCATAGAAAATATGTACCTTATTTACGAAACTAAAACGTCACATTTTTTGTAACCATTGAATAGACATTTTGACACCAAAATGACTAAATTAAACTGTTACGAACGTATGGATTTCTTATTCATTACTCTCGTATTTTTGACCAGTGTGTAAAAGAGAGCAGAATATTGCACATCTCAGTTAAATCGAGCAAGAAAAAGCACGACAATACCACACATTTCATGTAGGACAGAGACGGCGGTTACTTGGGTTTCGGTGAAAATGAAAACAATATCGAAAGTGTACGGTAGAGTCGCGTAACACGTGTTAGACAAAGACGGACTGCAGGCGACTGAGGCGACCTGGCGATCGCGTCGTTGAATTCAGTTGGTAACGATACGTCAGCGTGAGCGCACTGTGCGTGAGCAAATTCGATATGCCATGATTTTATTATAATTTACACAACTGCATTTGCAGTAAAATTGAATTCTATACACTTTTATGTCCCGCAGAAATGAACAAGAGCACCGCGCCTTTTCCACTTAAATCATTGGAGAACAAACTTCGGTAAAAAACTGTATAATTGACAGAGTTCTAGATACCTATGACACTGCCTTTGCAGATTTCGATATTTTAAATTTTTGTTATGACCAGTTTACAAAATCCCTTGCGTATAAACTCGCGCGATGACATTTTTCTTCCCACACATGTGAACACACACACGAACACATAAAAACGCATATACACACGGACACATAAAGACACACTCACACAAACTCACTATTTGACATGTTGTTTTTTCTAAATTTTTTATCGATCCTGGTATAATATTCTTGTATATATGTGTTTCCCTGTAATTGGCCCAAGACTCTGCACATCAATTATTGTTTTTTTTCAAGATTTGTTAATTATATGACTAACTAACTAACTTACTAACCATCACGCCGTTTCCCCGTGGGGGTAGGCAGAGAGGGTAGAGCGCCATACTCTTCTGTCCTGACATACAACTTTCGCTTCGTCTACATTCAAACATCTTCGCATGCAAGCTCGACGGTTGTTCAGGCTTCTAACAGGACCATCTTCCAGTATCTGGTTAATCTGGTCACGCCACGTCTTCCGTGGTCGCCCTCTCTTTCTGGCGCCGTCAACCCTTGCATCGTATATCTTTCTTACCATTCTTTCCTCATTCATTCGCTCAACAAGCCCAAACCACCTGAGCGACCCTCTTTTTATTCTATGTATTATGCTACGATCCGCTTTACATTCATTCCTAACATCTTCATTCTTTACTCTATCATACATGGATTTACCACACATACGTCTAAGGGACCTCATCTCCACTGCATTCAATCTACTTTCGTTTCTCTTTTGCCAGCTCCATGGCTGTAAGAAAACCAATAAATGAAAAAGATAAAAAATAAAATAAAATTGAAAAATATGAGTATCCATGGCCCGCGGAACACAGATTGAGTAGCGCTGGACCAGGGCCTTGTTTATAGGGATGGGTAAAGCAGTGGTCGGCACTCTGGAGAGAATCTCGAGAACTTGCGGATTCTTGGGCTAGCCGAGCGCTTATTGGTCAGGCATCATTTCAATTACGTCGCACCGTGTACCGAACTTGGTGACTAAACTTTAGGGGTACGTTTGATAAAGACGTGTAATATCGTATATGTAACAAGGGATGGTGACTTTCAATAATGTTCATTTGACAGAAAAGGAGGACAAGTATTTGGAGGTTTCTATTCAAAAATACTTCAAGCGTGAATTTCAACACATCAGTGCGTATAGCCTATAATCAATTTAAAACTAAAAAATTAAAAAAACCCTTTATAAATAATAAAATTTCTAATTCAATAGTAAAAAATATCTCAAATGTTATTCAACCAGCTTTTTATACTAATAATAAATTGAACAAATACATATTAAATAATAAAGGATAATTTAAAAAAAAAATCAGGTGTTTATTAATTGATTTGTAATGATTGTGATTATTTTTATATAGGAAAAACGTGTAGAAATTTTGAAGTTAGAGTTAAGGAACACTTAAGTTTATATAGTAATAATTATTCCGAATTTGCTAACCATCTTTATCTATGGATCATTATTTTAATATATAAGGATAATTTTAAAAAAAAATCGGGTGTTTGTAAATTGATTTGTAATGATTGTGATTATTTTAATATAGGAAAAACGTGTAGAAAATTTAAAGTTAGAGTTAAGGAACACTTAAGGTGTTTAAATAGTAATAATTAGTCCGAATTTTCTAACCATCTTTTAGCTATGGATCATTATTTTGATATTAATAAGGGTTTACAAATACAGAATCACAATTTGATAAATTAGAAATTTCGGAAATAAGAAAGAGTGTAATTTGTAAATTGAATGTTATAAATAATCAGGTCCTTTTTGCAAATAGTCATCTTTTAAATTTATTTTCATGGTAATTAGGTACTTTTATTATCATTTTTAATATTTTGATTTATACTTCGATTTTTAAATTATATTTTTGTTATCCTGACGAAGAAGCCATTGGCTTCGAAACATGTTGAATTTTTTCAATAAATAAGTGGTATTTACAAAGTTAATTCATATAAATTATAAAAAAAAACCCTCGCAACGCAGATGATGCCATGATTCTATCAACTTCCATGGATTACTTATACGATTGATAAGTGCATACAAAGCATAAGCTCTTCAACAAACAAAAAAATAAAAAACAAAAAAAAATACATGATCATTGATTTTGATTTGAAGGAAATTTGAAGGAAACCAGAGCTGCGTTCTTAATCAAATCTTAAAATTTGATAGAGAAAATTACACGTTCTTATGTGTCAAATTTTTTTTTTGGTTTTCATGACAGTTCAAAATATTTTGGTGTGAATTTTGTAAGGTATTCTGCAGCGTTACTGTTTGGATCTGCAACGGTATCCGAAACGCGCGCCGGCCAGAAAAGTCGTAGAAATTTGGCAGAATATCCCAGAAATCTCACATCAGAAGATGTTATGCATTCTCTGTACTTATATAAGGAATGTAATCATGGACATCCACTATAACAATTCTTAAGCAGTATGAGCTATTAAAGATCTGGATAAGCTATATTTATAGTTACATATGATAATCTAAAGATCCGGACGTGGAAAGAGACATATATCTTTAAAACAATAAAAACTATGAAATGTTTTTTTTTAATTTTTATTATTTATTTAATATTCACGGAAGACCAACAGCACAACAAAGAAGCATAGAAAACATTAATATAATATAGACGGCCAATTATAGGTTTCCACTTTTAGAAATATGTAAATAATGATAAATATGTTATGAAATAAACTTACGCATGTTAAAAATAATACAACGAGAATGAATAAAAAATTTAAACAATAGAAAAAAGACTAAATTATTAAACAGGAGAACTTTTACATGTTAAGGATAATACAACAAGAAAGAGTAAAAAATTCAAACAAAAGAAAAAAAACTTAATTAGAAACCATAAAAATTTAGGCATGTTAAGAAAAATACGACAAGACAGAATAAAAAAATTAGACAAAAAAAAGATTTATAATCTGTAGAATTTGATTTTAATTTAATTTATTTATGTTTGAAGAAGAAGAAAAAAAAGACTTAATTAATATGCAAAAAAACTTAGGCATGTAAAGAATAATACAACAAGAAAGTTGGCCAACAAGAAAGTGAAGTTTATTTATTTATCTTAATTATTTAGTTCCACACATAATGTTGTGTGGGCTAATATATGATTTCACTTAGATATATTGCATTCCATCTAATCATTTAAAAGTTTTTATAATCAAAATTTTGCACTGCAGTTTAAACCTCCTTTTTTGTTTTGAATTTCTTTTTGTTTTGAATTTCATTTCTTCATGTTTTGAATTTCCTTTGGCAGGCTATCGAAGATTTTTATACCTTTATACATCATACAATTTTGTGAGGTGTCATCCTGTCATCAAAGTATTTGGGTAATAATCCATGTTTAATTAGCCATATTCGGGGCAACGGAATGAAAAAACAACGGTCCAACTATTTGAAGCTGCTGCTAGCAAGATAATATGCGCCAATTGCTTCGATAACCAAACTAATAACTAATAACTAATAACTTGAATAACGATAATTTACAACTAATAAGACCCTCGATAATATTAGACACATTTTGGAGATACTTAATTTTTATTTTTTATTTTATTAAGTCATCCAACAGGGAGACACAATTGCTTGGTTAGATTAAATATAAAAATAAAGTTAAATTTTGTTAGTTAAAGTTAGTTAGTTAAAAAAAAAAAAAAAGTTAAATAAAAAAAAATAAAAAATAACAAATTTTAAAAAAAATGTCTCCCACAATTAAAAGATAACACAAATAGGGCATAACCATAGACAAGTCAATTTGACAATGACAGATAACAACTTTACAGTTTCATTTAACTGATTGTTCCCATTTTAACATTAACATACACACAAAAGGGCTCGTGATGTATATACACATGATCAGGGAGGGGGACGAGTTTCTAGTATCTGCCTCACCACATGACGACACTATTCATATTTAGTGTTAAAAATATCTATTGAATTTAATAGGTTATTATAATCTGAGCATATGCGTGGAATGGGAGAGGATTTCCTATTTTTAGTTTGATAAATTGGAAGGGAAAGAGGTACTTCTGTCTGGTAGGTCGGAATGGAACGTGGAAAGCTAGCAAGCTGGTGATTTCAGGAGAATCAATAAGGTTATGAATTATTTGGAAAAAAAAGAATTATATAGCTCAAGACCTGTATGAGCTGACATGTGATCACTTTACACAATGCAATGTTCACCAATTCCACTGTAAGAACATTATCAAAATTTTGAAAGTTGTATATAATGTTCTTTATCTGTCTTCTTTCAAATATATGAATGAACTATGCTACAGCCATCTATGATCGAGAATTTGTAATTCACATGACATAGATTTCACTGCTGGTAATGATATCTCTATATTTTTTAAAGTGAAGTACTAAGCAATGCTCCTTTTAATGTATACATGATATTTTTCTAATTATTTAACATATACACTAAAATACCTGAATAGAAAATCTGAAAGTTATCATTTTTATTTTTTTAACTCCGATTATAGACCAGTTTATATTTAAGCAATATTTTTATGTGTTCTAAGAACACAATTACTGGATTAAGTCCACAGAGGGATATTCATTAATTGAAATAAATTATAGAAATCTCATAGAAAGCTTTTTACATGGGAAACGTGATTCGTACTCATACAGGTCATAAACCCTGGGCCACCCAATAAAGACTTCCATACAATTTTTCTATATAAATAGCTTCGTCTTTTTAGCAGAAATCCCGTAATTTATTCTTACAGCATGCATATAAACATATTCGGAAATGATTACAAATTATGATCGTTTACCAGTGATAATGTACCTACATCAAATTGAAACTTTTTTTGTACTAGTTCTTTAAAGGGGCACAAATTTTGGGCGTTTTTTCGAGATCTGTAAAAATGAAACAAAAGAATATTTTATGTATCTTTTTTGTAAAAGGGATGTCCTGGCGTGCATGTGTTCGAACACTCCTGGTCATCTAAAACAAAAAAATTCAACGGATTCCTAAACAGTAAAGATGTTGCTATCGCCCCAATAGTTTATGACTTTTATCTGCTAAACGACATGAGGGATACATTCGGTCCTTACATATGAAATTGGCGTTTAGTATGGGAGGAACATAAAGCCGATTTTTTTTAATTATAATATATTTATTTAATCAAAGTATGTACCATTGCTATCTATGCACTTTTGCCATCTCATAGGTAGTTCATCGATCCCTTTACTAAAAAAACCATTCGGACGGGAATCAATAAAATCTTTGAAGGCGGTTTGGACTGCCCCATTGGAGTTGAATTTTTTCCTTTGCAAGTAGTTATCCAAATTTCTAAAAAAAATGGTAATCTGTTGGGGCAAGGTCCGGAGACTACGGTGGATGTCTTAGACATTCCAATTGAAGCTCCTCTAATTTAGTAGCCGTCTATTGTGCAGTGTGTGGTCTAGCGTTATCATGAAGCACCAGTGGCCTAGAGCGATTAACCAGCCTCGGTTGCTTAGCAGATAGCTTTTCCATCATGGTTTGCAGTTGTTGACAATAGACATCTGCCGTAATCGTTGGCCAGATTTAAGAAAGCTGTAGTGAACGACACCAGCACAAGTCCACCAAACGCTCACAAGTAACTTTTTTGGAGTCAATTTTCGCTTGGGGCATGGTTTGGCTGGTTCGGCAGGGTTCAGCCATTGCGATGAGCGCTTCCGATTATTGTACAGGATCCACTTTTCATCACAGATAATGATTCGATTTAAAATCCCTTCATTATTGTGCCGGTTGAGTAATGCAACGCAGCAGTCAACGCGCGTTTGTTGATTTGCTTCACTCAATTCGTGAGGTACCCACCTTTCAAGCTTTTTCACCTTACCAATTTGCTTCAAGTGGATTAAAACAGTTTTATCACTAACACCGCAGCCTGCAGCTAACTCGGATGTGGTTTGCGATGGATCCGCTTCCACAATAGCCTTCAATTCTTCATTATCAACTTTGGTCTCCGGCCGTCCACGGGGCTTGTTCTGCAGGTCGAAATTTCCAGAACGAAAACGTTGGAACCAAAAACGCACTGTGTTTTCTTTTGCGGCACCGTCGCCATACACATCATTAATCCTTCTAGCCGTTTCTGCAGCACTGGTGCCACGGTGGAACTCGTACTCGTAAATAACGCGATATTTCAAGTTTTTCATTTTGTAAACTGAGTGACGCAAAGAAGAAAACAATTGAGGAAAAAACAAATGAATTATAATTTTCAAAACACAAATACATGAGTAAATAGCTGTATAAATTTGGATTTGGAATTCCTAACCAAAGAGAAGATATTTGAGATCAAATTTGCCAGTACGGCAAAACGCCAATTTCATATGTAAGGACCTAATATATAAAAGATTCACACAAAAATTCAATTAAATCGGTTCAGCAGAACTTGAGATATTACACACGCCAGCTTGAAAAAAGTATTTTCGAGAAACACGCGTCTGCGTTGCTTAAAGATTGACTCGAAACTTACCTGAACTAAATACTAGAACGAAAAGATTTCAACGAAATACGTTACATTGACCTTAAGTTAAATAAAAATTATATAGGTATAATAATAATAATAATAGTAATGTGTTTATTCTAGCGTAACCAGGTTGTTAGTGCAAGACCTGGTCCGCCATATAGAATACAAATTACATATAGGTTATATTGAGGCACATAGAGAGAATATATAAAGAAGAAAAAGGATTAAAAGAAAAATAATTAAAATAATAAAGAAAAAAGAAGAAAAGGAAAAAAAAGCTATAAAATACGCAAAATAAAAATATATAGAGTATTAGAAAAATTTTATGGGGTAATCCATCCGCAGGTAGTCAGTCAGGCAACGTTTACGGTCTATTGTTCGATTTGTTTCGGTCTGACCGGTTTAGTTATCGCGTTTCGAAAATCGCTCTAACTCGGCAAATAATTGGAATTTTGACAAATCCCTTTAAGGGGACATACTCTTGAATGTCTTAATTTATATAGAAATGGAAATATATAAAAAAATGTTTTTTTTTAAATTTCTAGACTTGAATACCGTCTTAATACGTCTTCTACTTTTATTGTCGTATTCTTATGGTAGACGATTTTCTGATTGACAGTGATCGAGTATTCCCCTAAGTGTCCTATTGTTGGTGGTTGTCATTTAAATTTGACATCTCTTTTTCCCGGCTTGGAGAGCGGCGTCTGTCAGACTCTAGATCGATCAAGTGAACGACCACAGTACGTATCTTTATGTAGTTGATACACCAATAGGAAAAATATTTCCCGATCACTTAACCGTTATTTTATCTTTATTTATTCAAATTCTAAACATAATTAAGAAAAAGTATAAGCTATAGAAATGAGTTATTTCAAAGGAGTAGTGGGAGTAACACTATTAGACCGGGTGAGAAGGACCAACGCCGAATTTATAGAATTATAGAAGTCTTCACAGTACAGTGCCCATATTTATATATTTATTTATTTATATTTATTCGGAAAACCAACAGCTAATAATAATTAAGTAAATACAAAGAATATGAAACATAAAAGCCAATTACAGGTTTTCACTGGTAGTCACAAAATATCGTATTTGCGTGGTGTACATATATAATTATTATTGAGTTAATGGAAGATAATAACATATATATTATTTGAAAAATGTATCAGAAAGCAATCGTCGCAAATGAGTATGGATGTTTTGAAATAAGTCTAAATTATGCTTTTCTGTGAGTGCATTCAATTTGTTGTAAGTTCGCCACAAGTATGAGTTTAGCCTGTAGTTAGTAGAAACAAAGGAGGTAAAAAGAATATAAAAGGAGGAAGAAGGGTACATGTATATAAAAATCTAAGTTGAGGTAGCTAAGCTTGCGAATTATAGAGGATCAATTAATAGATATTCTTAATATTATAATTATTATCAGTCTCGATGGGTTTGCCCCAAAATAAGCAAAAGGCATATTGGGCCTTGACTGGTCTGTTAGTACCCACATAGCTCAAAAAAGAGGAAAATGAAAGCGTTTTGCCATATCTTTGACCTTCTGATCCTCATTTGATAAAAATATAAAAATAAACTTGTATCATACACATGCTAAGTAAGACTTTTGTCACTACTATAGTTTCGACAGATGTCAATTATAACATGACTAAATAAACAGATTGGAGCCGACCTATTTGGAGAGAATTTTTAAGTCTTAATAAAGGAATATGAAAAGTTGAGGGTGAAGCATAAAGAAAGGTGATATGATAAAAAAAATTCAATTGCACCACAAATCAACTGGTATGTTGTAATTTATAACCACTGACCACTGCCTATCAGTCAGTAGTGATGGGTCCGTTCTGTGCTCACTACTACAATGTAGTACTACATTACATTGAAGTGCACACTTCGCACGTTTTGAAGTGTAGTGAACACTACAAACTACAAACACCAAAGTTATTGAATGTATAAACTTCAAATAGTACACTTCATTTCAAAGCGAACACTACAAAGTACATACACTTCAATGTTACTGAAAGCATGAGAAACATACTTAAAATAGTGCATTTTTTACGTGAAATTTTTGGGAAGTTGATGTAGTTAAACGAAGAAATCTCTGGAAACTGTAACAACCCCCCCCCCCATGGTTTGAAATTTTTTTGGAATCGAATGAAGAAATCTGGTTGGCGACGTTTTTTTTTTTAGGTCGCCAAATGTAACTTTGGTGAAAATATCGTCATTTATCTTAGATATTTTTCTCGTTGATCTTTTTTTTTAGCTCGCCAAATTTTTATTTGGGAAAAAATACTTCACTTCATTTAAAACTTCATTTCATTACTTCACTTCATTAATATTACAATTACTTCATTACTTCACTTCAATTACTTCACTTCATTTACTTCACTTCATTTCGTAGTACTACAATTACATCACTTCAAGTAGTTTTTACTACAATTGTAGTGTACACTTTGTAGTCTTCAAACTGGTGAACGCGTGTGTGTTGTAGTCTTCATTTGGAAATGTAGTTTTTCCCTTCGCTACTGGTCAGCAATATGCATCCCAGGGACGCAAATGCGTATGTATTTTTTCATCATTCGCGTCGCTAGATATCGACATGTGTCCTTGTAGTTTTTTACTTATTGAGCTGCGTTAATCCTGATTTTATAGATGAAGCAACCTAGTGGACTTTTTACAGGATAGGGAGGAGCATCCTTAATCTTTTCGCTCCATAGCCTATACACGGGTTCTTCGTGATGTCATCATTTTTTCTGCTAGATGTTAGAAAAGTTGGAGGATTTGCCTCAGATATAATCGTGGCCGTCAATCACTAATCCTTGATGGAACAAAATTGAGTATTTCTTCAATTTCGCGTATTCTGTCGACAGACGTAATCCGTAACAAAGTGGATGTAATTGTGAAGTTTCTGGTGTTTCCGACTTCTCCGACCCCACTCCACCCCTGAAATAAGTTTTACCAAGTTCTGGAAGCGTTAATTGAAAATTAATTTAATCTTCCAGAAATGAATGAAAGTCCCGGAACGGGGAGCTTTACTATGCGGCGAAACAAAATAAAGGGCGTCTCTCACCTCAAACACTTTCATTTCGGATTAATAATTAATTAAATACATTTTACGGGTTGTTTGCAAAGGGTGAACTTGGATAACACTGATAAAAGGACAATTTATATACATGTATAAAAGAAATATAAAAAAATAGCATTATAAAAACTTATACAGTGAATAATTGTCATCACAAAATACATATTTTCAGTAGTTCATATTTTCACGTAAATAACGTGTCGACATTTTGTTATTAGTTTATTTCTATTTAGGTTGAATATACAAATTTTAATTGGACTGTGCCTGTCTCACTAGAAATATCTGTGTTGAGACAGGCATTATCGAAGATACGGAGATACAGATCACATATCGGAGACTTCTAGAATAAAATTAACTACAAATACACTTGCTTGATAAAATAAGTCAAAAAGAGCATCAATAGAAAAATTGTATATTTGGTAAGGCTTAAATGTTGAAATTTTACATTCTACGTACATAGCATAATAGGAACAACTTAAAGAAATCTCTGATCAACAATTAACTTCATCATAAATATTACATTCTTGAAATGAAATAATAAATAATTGTTTGTGAAATTTTTATTTAAGCAGCTCGCAATTAATGTATTATGTGTTGGAAACTTCTGAACATAATTTTCCAGTAGAGAAGATTTACCCCGATAATAATTGTGAAAAAATCTCTCTCAGTACTGTTTTAAAATAATTTATGATATGTGGCGGCCATAGGCTCTGAAACATGTTGATATTTTTCAATACAAAAGTGGTGTAAGCCAAGTTTATTTTATTTAATTATTTGAGATATAATTATTGCCTAGAAACAATAGTTGCCTGCCAAATTGTGAAAAATGAGTTACTAATCTTCGATACAATTAGATAAAAAACTCAATTTGTCAACTGATCTCAACCGTCACTACCCTTTAGTACCTTGCGCTAACTTTATTATGTACGCATATGTTTATTGTGTTCGCATTGAATCGATTAAAAAATCTTTGAGAATTATACCTAAATTAATATTTATATTTATTTATTTATTTATTTATTTATTTATTTATTTATTTATTTATTTATTTATTTATTTATTTATTTATTTATTTATTTATTTATTTATTTATTTATTTATTTATTTATTTATATATTTATTTATATATCTCTTTTTTCCTTTTTTTCTTTTTTCTTTTCTTCTTCTTTCCTTTCTTTTCTTTTTCTTTCTTTCTTTCTTTCTTTCTTTCTTTCTTTTTTCGTTCTTTCTTTCTTTCTTTTCTTTCTTTCTTTCTTTCTTTCTTTCTTTCTTTCTTTCTTCTTTCTTTCTTTTTTTTTTTTTTCTTTTATTTATTTATTTATTTATTTATTTATTACTTTATTTATTTATTTATTTATTTATTTATTTATTTAATATCACATTGATACCTTGCCTTCCGGTCTCATGCAGCCGAAGGCACTTTTAAAACGAAAAACTTCTTACCGTCGAAAAAACTTTGGATCGATTAACCTTTTTTCCGTGATCAAATCGAGCTGAAACTTTGCAAGTAGACTCGTGGCGACGATCAAGAAGATCTATCAAATTTTAGTTTAAAAAAAAAATATAATTATAGCATAATTTTGGATTTTTAGAAATTTTAATGTTTTTTTTTCAAATTGGAATCATTACAAAAGTTTGATTACTAGCAACGGCGGCCTGATAATGTCACGGAATATTTAAAATTTGAATTACTTCGTCGGTAGGTATAATAGGTACTTCACTACGAATTTCGAAAATTTATAACAATTGGTTCACAGATGACAGTACACTTCGGTTTTTGGGAAGAAATCAAATAATAAAGAGATATTTTTAGAGATTTTTGACAAAGATATTTGTCTAGACATGTTTCATTTTCTGTCAATCAATTGTTTAATTACATGATGGTAAACTTAATTTACAAAGAATATGAGTAAAATAAAAACTTGGTTTTTATGTGTTAGTTTTTTAGAAGATTGTTTTTAAATTATCACCCTCGTTCTCATGTGTGTTTATCTCTGTGTGTTTTCGTACAGGTGTAGTTTGGAACACCGTACGATGAGCTGGGGAGTATACTTTATTGGTTCGCATCCGCCAAGCATTTTTGTATGTTTTCTTTTGAAATAATTCCGGTTCATCGCCCGGAACTAACAGGGCGAACATTCGAAGTTCGTTATGAAGCTGCCTCGCGTGAAACACCGCCGTATATATTTTCAGTGTCGGAGAAAAACGAAGTATAATAAAGAGCGAAAAATAGTGTTGCGAAGGCTTGAAAATATTAACAGTTCATTTTACTTGCACAATTTATAGAAAAACACGGTTTATCTTAATTGTAGTAGAGTACTCAAACGAATCGCCTATTGCCAGGATAATTACGAGGAGGACAAAGGTACTGGTGGCATTGGTAAATTACACTGGTCAATACTAAAATCCTCTTGTTGGAAAAAAAAGCATTATCTCCTAGCACAACAATTTCGTTAAAATAATATTTCTTTATGTCACGATAAAAATTCAGATAACCATAATTTATATATTTTTTATTACTCTCTGAGTATTTCTTTTAATTGGTGTAATAAAGTTATATGTAGTCGCCAGAGCGTCCGGTATGTAGGACGTCCGGTACACAGCTAATAATTCATTAAATCAAATTAAACCTTCCAAAAACAAAAGTTGAGTATCTTCGATAATGGAACCATTAAAAATACGAGGCAATATTAATTATTTTTAAAGAACTACGACTTGATTTTGTAAAAATGTTATTTACTTAAGATAAATTATAGAAGTCTCACAGAGACGATGCCATTTATATGGATATGGAAGTCTTTATAGGGTGGCCCAGGATGAGCCGGCTTAAGGCGATCGTAAAACAGAATGAGCAAATTTCACAATTTTTTCTCATATCTTCTCTTGCGTTTTTTATCACATTTTTGTACGGAAATATCTCATTTTAAATTTTTTCATCAGGTAATATATATATTTTAAATACGAATATCTTATTAAAATGTCACAAACTAAATTATATAATTGATTAATAAATTACCAAACCTTCGATGTTTTAAAAATGAAGTATGTTGCTCCACTTTGTGGGCCTTTTATGACTGAATGGCCTACTGAGATGTCTTTTTTACTCAATAATATTACAAAGTAAACAATTATCTTAAATTTATTACAATTATAGCAAAATCTGTTAGCTTGTTTACTTGCAATTTATGTTTTTAAAAGGGCATTTATAGTCCTTTCCATGACAAAGTATGTTTATCTTTTTAAGTGGAATATTAAGCAATATTCTTTTTAATATTTGTATGATATTCTTCCAAATTATTTGACATGTACACTAGAATACGCCTGAAATTACTTTTTTCAATTTTTAACTCACTAATGGACCAGTATATATTTTAAACAATATTTTTCTATGAATTTTCTCAGAGCGTACATATAAAAATATTGTTTATTTTCTTAATTGTGGAGTGAAATTCAGTTTAGTTGCTCATGTAGTCAGTATAAAAGAAAAAATGAAGCTACTGAATACGAAACAACGAGTACAGCTGGAAACTGAAGAATTTAGTAATATTCACAAGGGTTTATGGAGAGTACACATAATTCTTCTGCTACCCAGCCGAGCGAAAACAGCTGTAATTTGCTGACATGAAATCACTTTTTTCTATAAAAACAATGGACAAAAATGTATATCAGCTGAGAATCAATAAATATATTACTAACGACCATGCTCTTAAATATCATCCGTCACGCGATAGCGCAATAAATGGTTCTATATATATTTTTTGTCGTTTTTTTCCAAATGTAATTGAGTGTGATAATGAAGAGGAAGAAAAAAACAATTTTAAACATAAATTCTTTATAAAATACTTATAATTCGTATTTACAAACAAGTTGCTCACGGTAGGTTTCAGAATTGAAAGGTCAATTTCAAAAATATAAACCTCCGTATTAAATAAATAAATATAACTTTATTCCAGAATGTGGGGAGGTTCGTGCAATCCCACACATTCCATTTAAAAGTAGGCACACAGATTAAAAATACTATATAAAATAAAAGAGAAATAAGAAAATCATATAAAAAAGAGAAGTATTATAAGTATTAAAAGAAATATATCGTATATTAGCGGCTTTAGCGAGCGATGGTAAGTCAGTTATGCGGGGCCAGTATCTTTCTGCAGTGTGCAAGGCAAGGAAGAGCGTTCTTTTTACAGCGGTGCTACAAAAACGAAACCTTCTACACAGCATATTCGCTTTTACACTAATTATTATTTTACTAATTATTAATATTCAAAATTTAGAAATCCATCGTAGAGATTCTCAATTTAATTTTTCGTTTTGCTGTTGAAACATATTGTGAAAGAATTTTCTCTTGAAAATAATACAGTTGCCAGTAATCAAACTTTTCTAATGATTCCAATTTGAAAAAAAACAATAAAATTTCTAAAAATCCGAAAATATACTATAATTATATTTTTTTTTAACGAACATTTGATAGATATTTTTGATTATCACCACGAGACTACTTGTCAAGTTTCAGCTCGATTGGATCACGGGAAAAGGGTTTAAAATCGATCCAAGTTTTTTCGACGGCAAGCCGGCAAGCAGCATAAGTATATATTTTAATGTGATTTTTTAAAATAGATTATTTAAATAATAAAGGTCACTTATGAAAAGGGATTTATGAATTATTTATTTTAAAGATCCATAGGAATTTTAGAAAAGGTCAGATGAACGGGCTGTTGAAGATTTGTTGAACATTATTTATTTTGGCAGACGATGATAATATTGTGTCAGTTGGGGCATTAACTCTTGAATATTCAGCGGTTGTGCGGCAGTTAGGTTGGTGGGAACAATAATCAACACCCCGACTTGCCCGCGGCACGGTCTTCGGAAAACAAATAATTTTCGAATGTGAACCGGGTGTTTCAGAAAGATAAGTAAAAATTATGGCAATCGTTAAAACCAAACGCGTTTTTGATTTGAAAAAAAAAACGAGCGAGCCTTACAGTAGTCGCATATGATGTGAAACATTTGACATCTCACAATTGAAAATATCAATTAGGCAGCAACAGAAATAAACATTTAAAATAGCGAATACCTATATATTTATTAATTAATAAATCACCATCATCATTCTTGGCACTACAACCCTTGGTGGGTCTTGGCTTCCTCAATAATTTTTCTCCACTCATTTCGGTCTAGTGCCAGCTCTGTCCAATTTCGAAGCTCTAAGGCAGAGATATCTTTGAGTACGTTGTCACTCAATCTTAATTTTGGCCTTCCCAAGCTCCTTCGCCCTATTGGCATTGAGTTGCAGGGACTTTGGTGCTTGATGCTCGGAAATTCTCTCCACATGACCCAGCCACCGAAGTCTTCCCAGTTTTATAAATTTTGTGACATTTGGCTCCTTAAATAGAGTATAGAGCTCATTGTTATAACGTCTGCGCCAAAGTCCATTTTCTAGAATTGGTCCGAAGATACGCCTCAAAATTTTCCTTTCAAAAACGTCCAGTGCTCGCTCATTCCTCTTAGTTAGTACCCACGTCTCAGCTGCGTACGTAATCACTGGCCTAATAAGCGTTTAGTTAGTTAATACAAGTTAAGAAAATGTATGTGCATTTATTTACTATTGAATTTTGCCGCAGGTACCGTAATATACAAACGCATTTTGTTTAGAAATGTGTTTGGTCAATTGTATGTTTTTATTTATTTTCATAGATGGCGGTAGTGTGTCGCCATACATATTACAAGAAAACTTTTAATGAATATTTAAAAATAATCGGGTAAATGACATAAAGTTTGAGAATTTTATCATTAATGGTAGTTATTGTTTACATTAATGTAAAAAATTAAGTATTTATTTGATAGTTTTGAAGATATAAGCAAAAATATATCAAAGTTGCAACATCCACACGCTTGACACCAGCCTCGCAACATATATACAGAATCAGAAGAACTGGCTGGTAGTGTGCGTCTTCGCTGTGATGGCACTTGCTGGACATTGATATGTATATAAACGATGATATTTTTTCATCGCGCGTGCTCCGCGCGCGCTCATTGGTTAAATGAAATTGCGCGCGTCTTATTTCCTGTTACGCATTTCCGTCCTTTTTCACGAAATCACTGCCACAGATTGCAGGAAAGCGAGATGAAAGATTTTTACACATCAATAAATGTAAAAAGTTAACGAATTTTAATTTTACTTATATTTTATGATATTAACTTTATTTGCAGTAGCACTCAATTAAAAAATACTAACTACGTTTTTGTCCATTGTTTAGTTCCCCAGGTTTTTTTAAGAGTATATTATCTCGAAATATGTGAAAAAAAGTAAATAAAAAATACTCTCACCACCATTGGTAATAAGTTTGTGAATCTACATAAAATTTTTAATTAAAAAACAATTCATACGAATCTAGTGTCGATCGATGGCAAGTGAAACTCACAACAGAGAAAACTAAGAATTTAAAATATCAAGTACAATAATTGTAATATTATTATTTCCTAGTGAACTGTAAACATAACACACGTGCAATGTTTACAAGTAAGCACGAGAGAAGATTATTACAGTCCGTTCACTACATGAAAGCCACATGCATTAGTGTTAGTGATACCCTCTGTAACACGTAAATTGTGTAGTGGGTTAAAAGCTATTTTTTTATTTAAAAATAAGGCGACTGCAAGATCACGATACTGTGACCACAGACTAAAATTAATTTAATATAAATTTAGATGAGGATTCGGAGTCCGATACAGACGAAATTAGTTTATCTTATCGATTAAAATTAATTTTTAGAAATTTGAAATCATTTATTTAGAATTATACCTTATATATTATTTATTTAAAACTAGTTCTAACCCATCAGAAATGACGTGCTTTGTTATATATTTCGGCCGCCAGTTAATGGCCATAGGAGAGCAGCGCTATCTAGAGTAGCGTATTGATAACGTTAGTGCTGGACATTATTAAAAAGAGATTATTATAAAGATATAATATTATTATATCACATAATATTATATCATATATTATATCACATTATTATTGGAGCTTTCTCGTAGCATTGGTGACGGACAGTGTTACGTAGAGAATAATATATTTTGATTAAATGATTAATACCAATGACACGATATACGATATAGCAGGTAATATATTCACTTATTAGTTTAAATTTTCAATAACGAAATATTTTTAAAAAAAAATCCAATTTAGAGTAGGTACTTTATTTAAAAAAAACATATTTTCAATGTTTTCGTTTTATTTAATAACAATTTTGAAATGATGTTTATTTTGATAACGGAATGAGTTTTTTTTATATTACTTGTACCTATGCTTATTTTAGGTTAAGAAACTAAAATAATATTTAAATTTATTTTTTGCGTCTGTCATTTACTCAAAAAAGTAATGTTATCAGATTTTGTTAACGGACTATTACTTACACTAATGCAAGTGATTCTCCTAAAGTGAACGGACTTTTTTCTACTACACGTAGTTCTGCATACACATATTGATGCCTATCGACATAAATGGTCAGTCGGTCATCATGGGCTGAACAGTCATCTGAAGTTTCTAAAAACACATCTGCGATTTTTTTAAAACGGCCGCCACGGGGGTCAATGAAAACAACATTAAAATAACGAAATTAGCTGCGTATTGAAGAGACAAGTAGAAGATGGAAGAGAATGAAGTGGTTAAACTAGGTTTTGAGAAAGATAAAATTGCCTTAGTCTGCTTTTAAATATTTTGTTATGATCTACGATCTGTTATATAATCTGTGTAAAGTTGATTCCGCAGCTAGTCGCCTGCACTTTGTATGAGGAGCGGTAGAATTAGTACTTTTAATTGTTATAGATAGTAAAGTATTGTCAGCTGGGCAGAGTGGAAAGTCACTAGATTTTTAGAATAGAAATTTGAATAGATTCCGGTATTGGGGTAAGACGTGATTGAAAAGGACGTTATAAAAGAGATAAAACATGAATAATATGTCATTTTTGGATTGTAGGCAAGGATAAAATTGCAGAGTAGTAGAGATGTGATCGATTTTTTTGATGTTAGAGATGAAACTGATACTAAATACTAACTGATTCTAAATGTGGAGACCTGTAATTGGCCATCTATATTGTATCAATGTTTTCTATGCTTTTTTTTCTGTGCTGTTGGTCTTCCATAAACATTAAATAAATAAATAAATAAATAAATATAAACACTTTTTTTTAAAGAAATATTCTCACAGAGACGAAATGATATTTTTTTATGGGAAAGTAGGTGTGGAAGTTTTTGAGTTTTCGTACGGATTACGACCTATCGTACGGCTGGCGTTAGCGATAACTTTACACAATGTAACGTTCACCATTTCCACCCATGATAGAATACCACGTCTATCAAATTTTTATGTGTTGTAATAATCATTAGCGCGACCAGCATCCAAAGATTTTTTAATTCCCCTTAAATTACCACAGATGTTACTAATGAGATGTCTATTTTTATGATTAAATTTTTTTTTAAAACTCAAAATATTCTGACTTGTTTCTTTTTAATTCGTTGCTTGTGCTTCGTTAATTAACTAATATGCACTAAATATTCAACTTAATGACGCTAAACGCACACAATTTCCCTTTGTGCATCCCGTATAGTGGTGATGCTTTTGGCAAGAATCTGTATATCAATGAACCTGTTTTCTTAGAATTATTTTCGAGCACATATAATGAACGTTTATAAAAATTAAATAATTTTAAGAGAATTTAAAAAAAAAGTATCATTTTGTAGGAATTTCCCTAGAATTCAAATATTTTGTATCAATGCAATGGGGTTAACAAAATTATTAAATACAACAGAAAATATTGATTTTCATAGGCGGATCATTTAACGTAATCTGTTTACCTATTTATTGAGCGATGACGTAACGATGAAGTAAACTCATTATTATTATTTTTATAAAAAAGTAACCCATAAAAACCAAGTTTTTACTATACTACCTTTCTTTGTAAAATATAACAATAATTAAAGACGAATTAAAACATATAACACTAAACAGAAATTTAATATATTTCTAAAATGTCAGATGTTTTGAGATGTCAAGATTTTGATAGATTCAATTATCATCAATATCGTACCTTATGAATTTCCAGCGTCAAATGATTTAGTCAGAATCAGATTTGAGTAATGAAGAATTCTTCAAAACGAAGCAGAAATCTAAAAGAAAGAAATTATTTTTTGATTTTTTTACCAAAACCCAATTTTGCTGTCATCTGTGAACCAATTGTTTTGTAAATTTTCGAAATCGTAGTGATGTACCTTTTATACCGATGGAGTAATTCAAATTTAGAAAATATTCTGCGACGTTGCTAATCAAACTTTTCTAATGATTCCAATTTGAAAAAACCAATAAAATTTCTAAAAATCCGAAATTATACTATAATTATTAATTTTTTAACGAAAATTTGATAGAATTTCTTCATCGTTGCCACGAGTCTGTTTGTCAAGTTTCAGCTCGATTGGATCACGGAAAAAGGGTCAATAATTGATCCAAAGTTTTTGTTGACGGTGTGATGGCTCCTCTTCTTCGCCTTTCAGCTCGATCCTACTCCTAACTGAGTTTACGCCTTGTTAGAGGCAAACAAGCTATCTATCTACGTCGGGTGAAGGCTCTACGGTTTTTAACGTAGTATTTCCAAACACCCTCGTTTTATTCAAGACCTCCCCAGTTCACGTTGTGTAATTTTTTGTTTCGAACTATAGGGGATGAATTGGTTTTGTGGTAACCCTATCGCAAGCTAAACTTAAATTAAATACTGGGGTATGAAGTTCGTGAATGTTCATGGAAAACGCAAACAAAACTACCTAGCACGTCAATTAAGCCCTACGGTGCAATTGCTAAACATACTATGTTCCGTGGCCCTATATTATTTACCTATCATTCCTACGGACTGAAACCACTGCATCTGGTGTAGCTGCGCTTCCAGAGTGCGCGATCCTCTGCTTCCATGCCCTCTCCGCTCGATCCCCCATTGTCCTACCTGTATGGGATCGACCGCCATCCACTGGAAAGGTTAGTGACGTGCCGTTATCACATGCGCATGCACATATAGAGTACATAGATCCCCTGAAAGCCCTCGAGTCCTTCGTAGCCGCTCCTATGGATGATTCCGTCTTCGACGCCCTCGCTGATTAATAATTTTATCTTCCGCCGTTATCTCGCTGTGCTTATTCCCTACGATCTTTTATATTTACTCTGCATTATCTTTATATCAATTACATTGTTACGTTTATTTACTAGCCGGCCTAAGTTCCGTCACCTGTATCTGGCCCTATGTCTCATTCTAGTGGTACGTTGGGTTCTAATGGATAAGGGGTTTGTAGAAGGTATGTGTAAATGTATGTGTACGCGGAAAATGTGGTTGCTTTAAATTCGGCCCCTCCATACCCAAAGGCTCATCGGTGACTGATCCCATCTTCCTTCTCCCGACACGAGTTCCGGATACGTTGACCTGAGCCTGGATGCGCCTTTTCATGTTGGGCCTCTTCTGTGCAAAGTACCGCACCATCCCTCGCGTCAGTGTCTGGCGTCCGGGCTCAGAGCCAGTTTGCCCCCCGAATTCCAACTCCTCCAGGTTAAACTAAGTTAAACTACGGTATATATACTGAAGCTACTGTAAAGATGGTCCCGGGCCACCTGTCAAGTCAAAAATATGCGAGTGGGGAAGGGGAGTTTCCTAGGCTCCCCAACCCTCGCCTGTGAGCAACTGCAGCCCATTGGCCATTCGCGACACTACAGTGACTGCAACCACCCTCCCAGGTAGTACTTATTATAATCTGATATGCATCAATACGTTCAATCCATTCCAGACGAGGGAAGACATCCGCACGGGTGTTGTGCCACCCGTGAAGAGCCCCCTCATACACTACGTACGAATAGATACATACTAATAAAATATAATATACATACATATACATACATATACAATACATAAATAAATACTTGTAATGGTTGGTTGCCATGTGGTTTCACGAGGCCATGACCCCTCGTATTAGTAGATGGAAAGGTGGATCTGGACAGTAGGGATATGCCTAGCCCCTGGCCAGGGATGTCGGTGTATTTTCTCCAAATGGTGTACAGCTAGAATCCTGCCATCGATGATGATGGGATCTGCCTAATTATCTCCGACTGATGTGTAACTGGAACCCTGCCATCACTGATGAAGATGATGATGTCACTATCGAAACGTCACCTGATGACATTTAGCTGAACCGCCGCTAATGATGATGATACAATCGTAACGTTTCCTGACGATATACAACTGGGACACCGCTAATGATGACGTTGATGATGCTATCGAAACGCCCCCTGACGATATATAGCTGAACCACCGCTAGTGATGATGATGATGACGATGATACTATCGTAACGTCTCCTGACTATATATAGCTGAACCACCGCTAGTGATGATGATGATGATGATGATACTATCGTAACGTCTCCTGACTATATATAGCCGAAACACCGCTAATGATGGTGATGATACTATCGAAACGACTCCTGACGATATATAGCTGAAACACCGCTAATGATGATGATGATGATGATGATGCTATCGAAACGCCCGCTGACTATATATAACTGGGACACTGCTAGTGGTGATGATGATGATGATACTATTGAAACACCTCCTGACTATATGTAACTGGGACACTGCTAACGATGATGTTGATGAATATACTATCGCAACGCCTCCTGACTATATACAACTGGGACGCTGCTAACGATGATGTTGATGATGATACTATCGAAACGCCTCCTGACTACATACAACTGGGACGCTGCTAATGATGGTGATGATGATGACGCTATTGAAACGTCTCCTGACAATATATAACTGGGACACTGCTAATGATGATGATGTTGATGATACTATCGAAACGCCTCCTGACGATATAAAGCTGAACCACCGCTAGTGATGACGATGCTGATGATGATACTATCGCAACGCCTCCCGACGATATATATCTGGAACACCGCTAGTGATGATGATGATACTATCAGAACGCCTCCTGACTATATGTGACTGGAACACCGCTAATGAAGATGGTGATGATGATACTATTGAAACGTCTCCTGACGATATACAACTGGGACACTGCTAATGATGGTGATGATACTATCGGAACGCCTCCTGACTATATATGACTGGAACGCCGCTAATGAAGATGATGATGATGATACTATTGAAACGTCTCCTGACGATATACAACTGGGACACGGCTAATGAAGGTGATGATACTATCGGAACGCCTCCTGACTATATATGACTGGAACACCGCTAATGAAGATGATGATGATAATACTATTGAAACACCTCCTGACGATATGTGACTGGAACACCGCTAATGAAGATGATGATGATGATACTATTGAAACGTCTCCTGACGATATACAACTGGGACACTGCTAATGATGGTGATGAAACTATCGGGACGCCTCCTGACTATATATGACTGGAACACCGCTAATGAAGATGATGATGATGGTACTATTGAAACGTCTCCTGACAATATATGACTGGGACACTGCTGGTGATGGTGATGATGATGATGCTATCGAAGCGCCGCCTGACTATATATAACTGGGACGCGGCATATGAATAGACAAATAAATACCTAATTAATTAATGAATCATCAATTAAATAAATAAATAGAGATGAATAATTAAGTTCGACGTCGAGCACACGGGCCGATGATGATGCTATCGAAACGCCGCCTGACTATATATAACTGGGACGCGTCATATGAATAGACAAATAAACACCTAATGTATTAATGAGTCATCAATTAAATAAATAAATAGAAATGAATAATTAAATTCGGCGTCGAGCACACGGGCCGCGCGATCCCTGGAAGTTCACACACATGCAGAGAAAGGTTATTTGGCGAATTAATTCGCCCCTATTATGGTCAGTACGGATCCAACATGCAAACAAACACCTGCGGATAAAAGTATATTTAAAGTTTACGGTACAGGGGTTAGCTTTCACTGTCGGCGCTTCTTCCGTCTCTGTCTGGGGTATCGAACCCGAGACCATTCTTCTTAATCGTGCGCCACCTTTATATATCGTTATAATCTCAAAACGGAAAGAGGATGACATGACTTACCCATCTGCCGCCGATTATATCCATTCCAGTGCTTCGTAGTTTCA
>JADDOH010011989.1:0-24395 GCA_016648135.1 Agrypnia vestita
GGATGTTGGCGGAATCATATTTCTCATCAATTATCATCAATTCTATTTACTGCGACCAAGAGTAGCTCCGCAGTAGACTGGCTAAACAACTGTCTCAAGTTTTTCAGATGACTTCTCCCTTAGTTGCCCCGGCCTGTTTTGCTCATCCCTTAGTTACCCCGTCCTGTTTTGCTCATCCCTTAGTTACCTCGGTCTATTTTAGTACTGGTGCGTAAATTATATATTGTTTTTTTTTCTTACTCTATGTATGTTTTTGTAATATATTTGTAATCTGTGTTTAATAAAGAAATGAATAGCCGGGACAATGGGAGCAAATTTTTGATGACAGCCGTTTGACCCACTTGTTTTTTACAACAATGGGTCGCATGGTTGCTTTAAGCCTTAAGAAAATGCCAACCAGGCGGCGAATGAGTAGGACCAATGTAGGAGATTTGATTATAAAACTTTCCTAGGTAAGCGGTGGGTCTGCCTTGAAATGAATTCTCCTTCAAAATGATTCTAGGTTTCAATTTCTGGCAATCCTTTCTTTTATTATGAGCTGCATACCGTTATTTTCCGGATATCTCATCACATTTTCTATAAATTGAAGTTTTCTGATTTTTAATGTTCTAATCACTTTTTTTCTTAACCTATTTAAACCATAACATCTTCATTCTTAATCTGTTCATCCTCATTACTTAATCATCATTATTTTAAGTACCTACTCCTGTGTTTCTTTATATCTTGAAAATTTCAAGTAACGTTATCGATTCTTCGGTAAGATTCCATGCATATAACTATAATATTGTGAATAAATTAAAGTAAATATTTCATACGACGTATTTACCCAAGAAGCGACTTGGGTAGTAGAATTTTCTAAAAAATTTCCGTAAGCATATTATTTAATGTACATCTATGTGTCGGAAAAGGCAAATTACTCCCGTATCAAAATTATAAGAACCCTCTTAAAACACAGGAATCGCCGGGCCCAAGAGATTCCCTTACATTTGCCCCAGGGCTGGGAAAAACCTCATTATGGAAATGTGGGTAAGAATGGATGTAACGGAAAACACGTGAACACTGGAGGATAAAAATACAAAGTGCCTCGCTGTTGCCTCGCCTGAAATTAGTAATTCCCTCAGTTTCCGGTGTCAGGCTTCCCTAGCGCCGTGAAAAGCTTACAGACGCATGTATATGTGTAGGGGATGAAAAGACAAGACCGCGTAAAAGGACAATTTGTTTCGAAGAAAAGATTAAAGTTAACGTTTATATTAAGAGGCCACCAAAATTTTTTGGACGTTTATTTTTGAAAATAAATTGTATTAGCGTGGTCTTGAATCAAGATATCAACATCAAAACTAAGATAGTTGAAGGTTTGAATATGGTTTGAATATTTATTTTAATGTATCTTCGGCAGAGTTCAAATACTATTAATGTTTGTAATTTATGGCTTTCCTACCCGGGTATAAAATTTATATTTTCTTTTATTTCACTGAAAAATTGTGAAAAAATTGTTGCAAAAAACCATATAAAGGTATACGTGCTTATTTCTATTGATCAATATGGGATAAAAAATATTGAGTCTCGTATTATTTTTTGTCAGGTTTCAATGGAAATTTTTAAACCGTACCTGTTGATAGAAATAACTTTGCAGGCTGCAAATTATAACGATGACCTAGATATTACAGACATAGTAAGCTGTGAAAATATTCCTTTGCTGCTGCCTAGAGATTTTTCGCGTAGTAATAGATAGTAATAAATATTTGATTTTAGGTAGTTATGTTATATATATACTCTCATTATCATTAACTCGTTAATTTCATTATGCCCAAATGATCAGTTTTTAAAATTATTACAAGTATTTTAGAAAAAAAATTTATCAAAACCTGACTATAATTAAAAATATTTGACATTTTTTTGAAAAAATGCCTTCATTCCATTGCCATATCTCGATTTCATTTCATTAAAAAACTAATATTACTTCACTTCTAAACTTCGCTGTATAACAAAAGAGATAAAAAGGCAAAAAGATTCACATCTGAACCCAACTTGTAACATAATATATTAAAGGAAACACATTCTTATTGTGAAGTCGCAATTTCAGAACAAAGTTCTGTGAATTATTCAACAATTTTTATTAATCAATTAGAAAAGACATACATAAAAATCAAATAAACGAAAATATATTTAAATGCCGCCGGGACTCCAACCACGGACCTCCAATTCTAACCGAGAATGGCGCGTTTTTTCCAATTTCGCCGCGGCACTGTGGTAAGTTAACGAACATTTTTAATAATTGACAAAACTTTGTTCTGAAATTGCAACTTCACAATAAGAATGCCTATCATTTCTATATTCTCTCATTCCCGGATAGAATTGGAAGTCCGTGGTTCGAGTCCCGGTGACAGTTAAAATATTTTTTCGTTAATTTGATTTTTTCTGTATGTCTTTTCTAATTGATTAATAAAAATTGTTTAATAATTCACAGAGCTTTGTTCTGAAATTGCAACTTCACAATAATAATGTGTTTTCTTTAATATATATATATATGTGTTTTATCAAATGTTTACAAAAATTAAAAGGAAATATTAATTTCTGGCATTCTCTAGTGGTAGATACGCGAAGGTATTCGTGACTATTGCATTATTAAAAAGTGGATTGCTTTAAAAATGGAATAAAAATGTTGATCAAATAAATAAAGACTACATATAAGGTCGAAAAATTTTCGTTAACTTACCAGACTGTCATGGCGAAATTGGATAACGCGCCATTCCCGGATAGAATTGGAGGTACGTGGTACGAGTCCCGGTGACAGTTAAAATATTTATTCGTTAATTTGATTTTTCTGTATGTCTTTTCTAATTGATTAATAAAAATTGTTTAAGAATCTTAATTATTTTTTGTGAAATCAATATACGTATATTTATATATAAATATATATGTATCAAAAGTAATTTCTGGACTACTTCGCATTTTCTGTAAATGGTCTCCCTTAGAAGACCTAGGTCGACGTTTCGACACGGTATCACGTGCCATTGTCAAGGCTAAAAAGGCCTCAAAAGTTACGGACTAGCCGTACTTGTTCGCGGGTGACATGAAAGTCTCCCACCAATAAGGGTTATTGGTGGGAGACTTTCCGGTGGGGGTGGCTGAGCGTGGTTGGGAGCGGGTGATGAAAATGTGCATTCTAGCACATTGTATTGTTATAAGAAGGCCGCAAATGCTTCAGATTGTTTCAAAATAGGCGCGCCGACAATGTCGGTTAGTCTAGAAGGTTTCGGAAAAACCAGTTCTAGAAAGTTCTGGAAGGAAAAGGTTCTAGAAAATTCCCGAAAGTTCTATAAGGTTCCAAACTGAGTGGCGGAATGTATCGGTGTGAGAAGGTTCCTATACATTTAATAAATTTCTTGAAAGTTCTGGAAGGAGAATATTCTAGAGGTTCTATGACGATCCAAACAGTGTACTAAAAATCTACGCGTGCGAAAACGCGCGGGCATAGCTAGTATAACATATAATGACAATAATAATTATCTATTAAATATATATATATATAAAAAAATAAAACTCCAAGATATATTTTCTGTGTTACGGTTGTATAGATATATAAAATATTATTAATGTTTTCGCATATCTCAGATAAAATTTTATAAAAACTTCTGTCACACTTCATATTTCACACTCAGTTGTCCAATTATTACTCGATATATCTCTAAATGATGTTACCAGCAATTGAATGTCGAGAAGTGTCTGTTCAAAGAGAGCCATTTTCACTTTAAAAATATTTTCTTTAACAAATTCCATTGCATTTTTCATTCAAAAATACGTTCAAAGCTGTTAAAAAAATATTTTGACAGGTTTGAATGTGCCTACTCACGAATTACAATAGATTTTTATTTTAAATACTGTTTCTGGAAAAGCTCCATTTGGAGAGATACTCGGGTATGAAATAACCCGAACCTGATGAAATAACTCGAATTTTTGTATTATCTTTTTTGAAACTATTATAACGGCAACTTGTTCGTAAATTTAATATAACCCTTTTACAAGGTTTGAAAAATAACTCTGACTATAATAGGAATCTGGAAACAACTTTAAAAATTCCCCTCTTATTTCAAAACTTTATGTATTTGCCAAAATCTTTGAACCCATAACTCAAATACATTTTCTCTTTATATTTTGCACTCCTATAAAGCAAAGTAAATATTTATTTATTTTGAAGCAATGACCTAACCTAAACTCGAGTAACCTTATTCAGTTTATAGAGATATTATGTATTACAAATAGTCTCCACTTACCGACCCATTATTCATATTCACGTTACTTTGTACTCGCCTTGGTTTAACAGCTAAGAATTTTAATTTTGACGAGAGCAGAAAGATGTGCTCACTGATGGCACTAAAAGCAGCTTATGTGTTGTCATACATAATGTAACTTGCTTGCGGTTCACAGTTTTAATCAGTTGGATTTATCTCTTTCATTATAAGTTTATCTATTTTCATATTTTTGCTCTCGGTGAAAAAAAACAAAAATTTATTTTCATCTTTAAAATTAGCATAATAATTTTGTGATGATATTATTAATATAATTAATAAAAAATAAACTTAGTTTTCCCCACTTTTTTATAATGAACATGTTTAAAGGCCTATGTCAAAATTAAGTTTATTTTATTAATTATATAAAAATTATATGTATTTTAACGATTCACAAAAAGCCATACTATCGTACCATATAGTGGATCATGAAATATATTTGGAGAAATCTTTTGACTATATTATTTAGAAAATATCACACATACCTTTGAAATACTCTCATGACCTCCTGAAAGAAGTTATGTAGGCTAGGTTAAGAAAAAACTGCAGTTGTGGTAGGCTGCCTGGGATATATTGTATGGAGAAATAATGATATTAGAACAGATAGCAAGGTACATTTATAATATCTGTATGCGACCTATCCTTACATATGGTATTGAAGCGAGGAAGGACACTGTCAAAATAAAGAGCATGCTAAGAACAACTGCAATGAGGACTTTGCGTGCTATTGCTGGGAACACTATGGATGACTGCATGAGGAATACAGCAATCCGGGAGGCTTGCGAGGTTCAAAATGTGTCAGATGGGGACAACAGTGTCAACCATACTAGTACCAACACGTACAGAGAATGAGTATAACAAGATTACCACACATAGATCTGCAAGGTGAACCAGACGGATGGACGCAGACTCTCCTGGGAGACCCCCGAAGCGATGGAGAGATAGCTGAAATTCGGCATCACAAGACAAAACTCCTGCGCAAACAGTTTCTTGAGTCTAAGTAAAGTTGAAGAAGAAGAAGAAGATCAATAAAATAATTAAAGTAATGTATGAAAATATGTAGCTCTCATTGTCGTTGGATATCCTCAATCTGGTTTATCTGGTTACAAATACTTTGTTAGAGCCACTTAATAGTATCTACCACAAAAATTATATGTTTAAATTAAAGACATACCTACTTATTCTTTCACTCCTTACTGAGATATTAAAGTATTAATTTGTGTCTCTCGGATATCTGCCCAGGATTCCACCCACAAGTACATCTAGTTTTTACGTATGCCAAGGCTAACTTATTCATGTAATATAATTTAGCCACGCTCGGATATATTGAAGAAAAAATCCTCAGAAAAATATTGTAGTGGGACGTGACTGTGGGAGGAAAATAAAAACACCAAAACATTTGATACTTTAATTAGCTACATTAAAAGTCATTGGACAGGAATTAAATCAGAGCGCTGTTTTGAAATTGAAAAAAAATTAAATATTTGTAGAATTTTCCACACACTTATTTTTATACTGTTTCTTAATTTGCACTAGTTCACGTTGTTTTTTATTACTTCGATCACTTTGTAGAAAATTCCGTTCAATATTCGCATGTTAATAACTTCTTGCGTGTGGTAGGTACTTCCTTTATTTACTGCCGCTGGAGTATAAGCGTTGGCCACACTGCGCTTGATCCGTTGCTAATTTCACACTGATTAAATATCGATCAATGACTGATGCATAGTGCGAAGCCCTTTGCTTTTATAGAAAAATAAATGTTTCTAGATCTTTCAAGATTTTTCAAAAACTACCTATTCATTACGAAATTCGTGTGGTTCATCCTAGAATCTTCTAGTATCTTATAATTTTTGTGTAAATGGTGTAAAGTGCTAGAGAAAATAGTGTAAAGAGCTTAAATCGTTGATTTCGTGTAATTCTTTCCGATAAGTATATAAATATCTCGTTCCACTATGGATATAAACACAAAAAATATTCATTATAAATATTAATTAGTGGCGTTGACATATTGCGCAGCGAAACAAAGCGTATTCAATTACAGCACTTCACGTGATTTTGAAACTTCACGTAGCACTAATTCCGCCAAATTTTCCTTTTATTGAACAAACAGCAGCAGAACCAGTCGACAAAATGTTGTCAGCCAGGTGTAATCGAATTTCGCCAATTACCGCTGAAAAAAGCTCTACACACCAGTAGAAGTCTGCAGTATTAGCAAGGTAGATAATCCGGTGCTTCTGTATCAAATAAATTTTTCAAAAAGCTAGCGTCTGCCAAAGTTAATTTTGTGAATGAAACAAGGTTACTGAAAACTCATTGTTACGTCGAACATAATTATATTAAAACTGCCCGTAACTGGGACCGCCATGCTGAATTTATTTTCATTGTTTTTATTTTTAGAGTTTTAGTCAAAGTAAAACTTTACCGGCAACATTTTATACCTTCATTAAATCGCCAATTACCTTGAAAGTTTCTGTTATAAATTTATCCAATAACATGAATTTTATTTATTACTTTTGTATTGTAACATCTATAATCCTCATTTTCTCAAAATAACTACCGAATGAAGATATCAATAATTTCAATTTTTTTCATTTTGATATCGTGACTTAACATACATAGCATGTTATCATTTATTATAATGACATATGCAGGTGGACTGAAAGAAGATATTTTCAAATTGATTAGAAAATTAAAGATTTATATAACATATATAGACATAATTCATTCGACAAATTTAGACATTGAATTAAAGATTTATATTACATATTTAGGCATAAGTTATTTGACATATATTTAGGCATTGAAATATTTATCACTCGGTTATACTGACAACAACGCTATGGAATATTCTGGTATCATATGAGGACTCTCATAATCTCTAGAACGCACAACAAGTCTCTCGAAACGATTAGACAGTTATCGTCGAATCTCGAAAAATCGAGAAAGATTACACGACCTTGTATTTACCTATAAATACAAGGGCGTGGCGGAGTCAGTCATTCGTTGCGTGTAACCAACGCGATATTAATAATGGAGCATAGTTCAGTACGACCAACGCGTATATAGTAAATAAAAGTTTTAATCGGCTGGCGAGAAGAATAACTTTTTTTATCCGAATATTGAACGGAATTTTCTAGAAAGTGATAGAAGAAATAAAAAACACCGTAAATTAGTGCGAATAGACAAAAAGTGTAATGATAAATAATATTCTTTAAATGTATAACAACTATAAATTTAAAAACAATGATCTGATTAAATAATTTTTTAAATTGTTTTAGCGTTTTCATTGTCTCCCGATGAATTTTTCCATTGGTAGGTGAAACCATTGTATTTAAGTTGAATGAAAAATAATGAATATATAATATTTATTGAATATTCAGATTAGATAAAGAAAATGCATACTTTGAAATCGATAACATCCGTATAAATTGATATTTTCGCCGGGGCGTGCTATGAGAACATTTACGTATGTGTGTATATATTTTGAAAAAAATGTTCCTGTCACAATTATTCTGTGAGAAAAATATTTTATTTCAATATTTTTCTTTACAAAACATGACTCTACATAAAGGTCATGCTTCAGTGTATTTGCTGCATGCACCTGCGAATTAGGTAGGAATTGCCTATAATATATTGTAGACTAGCTCCGTTACATCCTGCATTTTAGTAGCTCGAAAGAAAAATGAATTCTCTTGACAATATATAAATTTGTGTCTAAAATCCCTTCATAACAAAACAAAAGTATTATTGCAGTAACTAAATCACTTTATAAAAATAATTTTGTTTCTCGAGCTGTTGCAGTATCCGATATTTTAATTAGTATCGTCCAACGAGAAGAAATAAATTAACCTACATTCAGTTAACCCCGTAGGGACCAGGAAATATTGTATATTGTAGTTTTTTTAGTTTCGTTATATTAACCTATTAAAATATGAGGGACAGGTAAATTAATGTGTCATTATGTAATTTGAGTTGATTGAATTTAGCATTGCTTTGTTTATCAATCAACAAATCATTCCATTCTTAACATTAAATCAGATAACGCGGTACATTAACTAATATATTATTGCGTAGAATGAATTACACAACGCATTGTTGTATTTCGCGAAATAAGTGAACAATTACATGCATTGTTCGTGAGATAAAGATGCTTTTGTTTCTTCACTCCGGCCCATTGATTAATTGTTGTCTTCGAGACAATTCACAAATCTGTTTTGTCTGTCTACCATTCACTATGTCACAAATAGATGCGTGTTTATTTGTAAAACGGACAATTTATCTTGACAACAATCGTGGAACCCACGTGAAGCAACAGCTGTTGCAACGATATATTATCTTTGTTTAATTTAAGATGAATAAAAAACAAACATAGGTACTGAATGAAATCTGAAGGGTTTTGTTTGATTTGAGATTTGAATAGATCAACCAATGCATTTTATTACGATAATTAAGTAACTCCAAATTTAAATTTTTTTCCAATATCAAAATTAATTGAACATCACATTCCTGTTATATTAACAGATTAATATATATATATATATATATATGTTAGTATTGATTTCTTTGGGGGTAACCCGCGTCAAAATCTGGTCCTCAGAAGGACCATTCGTCAACCGACGTTTCGCCTGAATCACAACAGGCATCTTCAGGTTGCTTGTTAATAAATTTCCGTCACGAGGGGCAGTGCGAACACGTCCGTTCGTATCGGAAGCTTATTACCCTTGGTAATAAGCTTCCGATACGAAGGTGTTGTTTTGTAGCTGTGTAACAGTTATTTATTTAAAAATATTTTTCAAACATAAAAAGCATTATAACAGATAAAAATATGAAATAAATAATTTTAAAAAAAGAAGAGAAAAATAAAAATAAGAAAATGGATAAGTAAACACAATAAACATAATCCATATACGATATTATTAATATAAATGTTTAGCGGGAAATTTGAAATAATATAGTGCATAATGGTATAAAGCCACTTTGTAGATATAGAACAGATGTATCTCTATACATACATATTTAGCAGATAAGTTAATTTAATAAACAATCATATAAAATTAATTTTTTCAGCTTTAGAGCAGTTGTATTATAATATAATATATAAGTACAAATAAGATACATAAGAAAGAGAAATATGGTAAAGATCTAGTAAAAAGTAATACATAGTACACATAAGAACAAATTAAATTACTAAAAGATATAAATCGATAATAAGTAAAAAGCGATAATATACATAACAATAACAAAATACACAAAGAAAATATTCGTTAAGGTATATGTAGTATAAATCAGACAGTCGCTTAGTGTTCATTTGTATTGAATTAAAGAGGAGCAGACAAGGCTATTTATGACTGTCGACTCATTACTTGTAAAAACATGGTTTTACGGTCGAGAATTATGTAATGTATAAAAATAGGTGTTCACGGAGATATTTGGAAACAAACAGATAGTAAGCATATCTATAGAGATTAAAGTCCATTGAGAAATATTACATAACATAAGTTATGCTCAAATTCCGTTATGGGGTTAACAAACTAATAAATTCAATGACATCATGTATTGGTTCAAAGCACATATATTTAAAGAGAATATAATTTAACAAGATAGAATAATTTTGGTACTTTTAAACATGTATGGGTTGATCAGTTATGATGAAATAATATGAAAATATTAATACACTTTATATTTATATAAGGTGGAAAAAATAGAGATGATGATGACGAACAAGCAAATTATAGGTAATAAAATTACATGCTTAGTGTTTATCCATATACACAACATGTCTACGAAAAGCCAGACATTATTGGTTACACCAGATATCGAAGAACGATGCTATTAGAACCCCTTAAAGTCGGCGAAGAAAAAATATGTGTATGATCAACCCAATCCTTCCTTCTCTGTGTTAATAACTAAAGCATTATCGTGAAATTTAAACAGTAAGCTATGGTTCACTGAATAATCTCGTATGCAATTACAGCAACTGCAGTAAAATTAACTGCTCGCATCTCAACTGTTCGACCATTTCGTTGTAGAATAAGCATCGAGCTAGAAAGTTCTACAGAAACATGAAAACTATGAGAGAAACTCAAATTTGTCTTCCAAACACAGAAAACTGAAGTTTTCCGTCACTCAACTAAATCAGGGCTGTAGCAAAAAGACTAATAGTATTAATATCGATTTACAATCGATTACTTATTACTGTCATATAATTTACACTTTCATATTCTTCACGTAACTACCAGTAATTAAGTTCATTCTGAGGATGATTTTTAGCATTTTTATTGCTATATTATTTCAAAAACGTGATTTCAGTCGACTTAATATTGGGTAGGTACTTAAATTACTAGTAAAATAATTCATAAGCGTTAATTTTTAAATAAAAAGTATTCTATCGTTAAAAGTATTTTTCTGACGCAATTTTTCTTCTTAATAATATTAATTCATAATAATAATATAATGAAATAATAATAATTTATAAAAAATATGTTCTCAGTACATAGTTAATGGATTTTGTCCCCAGAGGGATAATTTATTTATTAAGGTAAATTTTAGAAGTCTCTCAGAGACGAAGCTATGAATATGAGAACAGAGGTATCATTACTGTGATAAGCTGCAAAAATCTATGTATGTACATTCGTTTATGAGAAAACACATACAGATATCTCTTGCATAGTCCATTCAAATAAACGAAAGATTCAGAGATTTGAACATAGGTATATAGAACTTTTAAAATTTGATAATGTGATTACTTAAGCCAGCTCATACAGGTTGTAAGCTCTGGGACATCGTATAAAAAGCCTTCCACACTCAAGTAAGTAGGTGGACGCAACAATACTACACAGTTTTAAGGGGTGACAAGTACGGTGGGATATCTTCTTCTTCCTTAGCCTTTTTCCCTCCACTGCTGGATGTATGCCTCTTTCATTTTCTTCCACTCATCTCTGTTTCTCCCCCTTCGTATCCAGATTCTTCTTGCTTGCTGGACTATGTCTTCACATCACCTTTTGGGAGGTCTTATGACGCTTCTTTTTTTCGTCCAGGGCCTCCACTGTACGGTGGGATATATGTACATATATATATATATATATATATATACCACCGTACAGTGGAGGCCCTGGAGGAAAAATAGAAGCGTCGGAAGACCTCCCAATAGGTGGTCTGAAGATATTTATATCTCTATTAGTATTTTTTTTTTATTGTGATTTGTTCACTTAATTCGTATTATTCTTCTCTTTCCTGAAGCTCTCTATCAATATGAGCCACAAGTTCTCTAAAATTCTCAATCTATGTCAATCTAGTGCATGGATGGTCAGCCTCTAAGTCTTTTGCCCAACATACACTACACTACAGGAATAAAAATTGTTTATTTCAACAAAAAAAATTGCCATTTCTTTTGTTAAAATAAACTTTTTCTTATGTTTTACTTACAGAAAGACATTAAGATAATGCGTTCATAAAAAGTGTCAAGTTATAACTCGATTAATAATTAATTCGATTTAAATTACTCAAAAAGTCATTTAAACATCTTCGGTATCAGTGCACCATGATGCGAGTCTGGTTTCGTTCAGAATGTTGGTCGATCAAAATATTTACAACCCAAATATCACATTTTACTACATCTTTATTCATGATATCAGTTATATCATTGTCATTTATGTGTCAATATTGAAAGCCTTGATTAATTTCTATTAATTAACATTTGAGTACTTGCTAAAAAATATTATAACAGCACTGCCTTAGTATTGCAATAATAAATTATACTGTGAGGCTCGCTCAAAAGAACTCTTTATTATGGACGCTGAAATTCATATGCGGAATGCTACCTTTCCCGGTAGTGAGAGGGCTCATATATGCCTTTTTATAAATAGAAGGATTGATACGGTAATTGGTAAATCATAATAAATTAATATATTCATTGATTTCATAGTATAGGCTAAATATATCTATACCTATAAAACTGAATGTCTGTCTGTCTGTCTGTTCTCTATACATGTTTGTCCGATTCGATTCAAATTTTGCATACTTATACTTTGGGACCCGGCGGGTAACATAGGCAACATTTCCCTCCTATTCTTTTACCCCTTCACCTGTCCCTGACATATTTTTGTTGCAAATCTGTACCGTTTGACCGATCGGAATCAAAATTTGGAAACTTATTTTTAAGGACTCGGTGGGAAATATATGTGACATTTCTTCCCTATTCCCTACCCTGATATATTTTCTAGGAAAATCTGTACTTTCGACCGATCGGACTTTAAATTTGGAAAATTATTCTTTAGGATCCGCGGGTAACATATTCGACATTTCCCCCTCTATTCTTTCAACCCTTCCCCTCCGCTGATATATTTTCGATGCAAATTTGTACCATTTGACCGATCGGACTCAATATTTGGAAACTTATTTGTTAGGACTCGGCGGGTAACATATGCGACATTTCCCCCCTATTCTTTTAACCCTTCCCCTCCGCTTATATATTTTCGATGCAATTCTATAGCATTCAAATCGAACCCTTGTTTTCCCTCAAATAACCTGTGCAACGCCGGGAAAGGTCAGCTAGTTTTTCATAAAATTTTAAAACTTGGTTTATTCATATAAATTTTGACAAATTATGTTTTTAATGGTCCTATGAAGACATAGTAATAAAATAAATAAAAATTCTAAACATATCGATCGCACCATGAAAACAGATTTCTTTCTGCCAAATACACATTAATATTTATTTTTCTTTCATTATTAAAAATAATAATACTAGAAAGTTATTCTTAAAGAATTTTATTATGAACGTTTTTTTTATGTTCTTTCGTTCGAAAATCGTTATCGAAATATGAAATTCTCAAGCAAAATTCATGTAACTAATAACTTAACAGATTTTTTATCGCATTTTCTTATTAAACCTTTGAACTTTGAATTCTGCGAACTCTGACTAACTTTTTCATTTCCTTGTGATTTATGAGTAGATTTTGAAAGTTATAAAACTTTATACAATAAGAAGAAAAAAAATTTTCAAATATTTTAATATTTATAACATATTAAAATAATTCATTTTAAAAATTATTTTCTATTTCTTCCTATAATGGCTGAAGGCTACTAGGGCCTTTTTGTGCAGAGTTTATCGCCTCTTGTGATGTGGACTCCCAGCTATTTTCATCTTTTGGGGGTCTTCCAGGCATCCATCTCCTCTCTGGTTTCTCATGTAAGGCAAGGTGTGGTAGTCTTTGGAGGTTCGTTCTTTCCGCATGGTCACACTTATAAATACCTTTTTATTTATCTTCCCCATCTGACAACACTTTGGATATCACACATTTTTCAGATAGTGGTGTTTCTCATTCGTAGAGTCTTGTCTTTTTTTTCTGAAGCTTTTTAAATATTATAATATATGAGGGATATTATTATATTGAATTAAAAATTAAACTAATACGACTTTCCACACTTGAGTATGTTTTCGTCCATATCGATAGCTGATATTTTATTATGTATGATTGAACATAAAGAAAGGTTTATTTATCTATATTTAATTATATTATTATTATATGATTGGAAAATTCTGAGAAATTGTTATTAACGCTAATCATTATTTCGATAGTCACAAATTGAAACTACTCCACTCGGTTCCTCATAGAGGATGAATATTGCATAGTTTGGAAACCATTGAAGTCCTAAAAAATTTGAATCCTAGAAAGATATTAATAAATAATATCACACTTCAGTCCACTTCACCAATCCTAGAGCTTTTTGGGGAAAAAAATACCCCTCCCCACCCGCGCCCCCCTTTACCTACCCGATTAGATAGATAAATTTTGTATTTAAATTCGTTATAATCTATACCTGATATGATGAGGGGGATAACTCCTGTCGAAATTATAGTAATTTAATAACTCATATTGTGTGTATTACAAAGTAAAATAAAACATATTTTAAATTATAATGTTGCGCCACGAAATATCTGCCAAATCTTTCAACGATATCAAACACATTTATTTACCAAAATCATATTAATTTAATATGAATTTTTGTACGAGATATTTTAATATTACATTATAAAACAAAAAGTTTAGTATAAAATACTGAAGTCTTCTGGACAATTTCTTCTTAGGTATTATGTCGTGTTTTAACAACTTTTCTGGCCAACGTTTCGGACCCCATTGCAGGGCCCATCATCGGGGCTGATGAAATTATGGTAATGGACCCTACAGTGGGATCCGAAACTTCTCATATATATATATATATATATATATATATATATATGTTAGGTTCTAACTACTTATATATCAGAAAAGCAGTAAACCGACGTTTAAATCTGTCGTCAATTGACTCAGTCGTCTGCGACATTCGAAAAGACTCACTGTTTTTACCTTCAGGGCGCCTGTCGCATGAGTCTGCTTCTCCAGAAAGCGTACTAAAAACGCGTCGCTTTGGGGTTCACAGGAGCTCACGGCGTCAAGTGGGTGATCTCCGGACCGGCAAACAGGTTGTACGTGCTTTTGGATGTAAGTCATCTGCATCGACAAAAGGCGCCGCTGAAGAGTGTAAAAACAGTGATATCTGTTCCGAAAGCGTCGGCAGACGACTGTCCATGAGACCAGAATTTGACGCGGGTTACCCCGCATAATTAGTTAGAACTAACATATATTGGTAATACCCGTGAAAGCCTTAGATTTCCATATAATATCTATATATATATATATTATATATAGATACTATATATATATATATATTATATATACGTTAATATTAATATTTTCGCGGGTAAAAGATGAAGGATTATTTTCTATTAACAATGCGCGGGTTACCCTAGAATATATATAAACGAATGAAAATGAAAAATGTAAGCATATTAAATAACCTTCAAAATAATTTTTAATCATGTTCTAATAAGGTAGTTCTGTCATAAATAATATCTATGAAAATTCATAAACACTTTTTTATGTGTCATTTTTTTAATAAAATTGAAGTAGGTACGCAATTTATTTTTAATAATATTTTATTAAGAGATACATAAAAAAGTATACATTTCGCAACAGTAATACCTATATTGTGTAATTTACAATACTATGTATGCAGGTGGACTGACGAAATCTAAAAATAGTAGTCACTCTTTGAAAGACATACTGCATAAATGCTTTATTGCCAATCGGCTTCAAGAAATGGCATTCTCGCTTTGTTGGGTAAGAACTATGCCATTAAGTTTTTTCCCTCGCTGTCGGATCCCTTCGCGAATTCCTGTCACGTTACAGGCATTTCGATGGAATCATTCAAATGAGACGGAAAAATTTCGGAGCGGGAAGAAAGTATTAGAGCTGAAACAAAAGGAAAACGCTTTTTTCCCGCGCAAAGATGGCGACCGCGAAACTGTTGTGCAAAAAATTCCCGCGCTTCAATCTCAAATGCGATTGAGACGCTATCGAAGAATGCGAACATTTTTTGCGTTGACAGTAAAAGAAAATTTCAATATCCGTGCGGAATATCAATGTCCATCAATAACGAAGAATATTGAAACCGGAGAATTTCGATAAGCCACTCAGATTGAAATTGACTATCGGATCTGATGCATCTGAATTTTGACTAATTGTTTTAATTTTACTTTTATTCGAATTGCGAATATTTTAAAAATATTTATGACTTTTTTACGGCTGAAAAAATGTTGACAAATTGGAAGCTGTACGTGTGCACAAAATAATTAGGAATTAATGAAATAAAAAATTGCTTGCGTTTATTTATTGAAACGAAAAACATTTTTTTAGGAGTAATAGGAAAAAATTGCTTATACATCAAATGTATATGTGTGTCGTATACATATCCATGTATTATTTTATAAAATAATACATGGATATGTATAACTATTAATTTAAGTGGATGCACTTACATTTTGTTTTTCGAAACTCTTGTATAAATATTATAATATGAAGTAGTTTTGAATAATGTTCATTATAAATGTGATAAATATTAATCTAAAACGATATTACTTTTGGATCCAGAAAATAATTTGGTTGTTAAAAATAATATAAAATGCGGTTAGTTGTAGCGCAGAATTCACGTCCATTTATAATAATTAGATATTTTTATCAAAAAAATAAGATAGATAGTTGAAGTAAGTAGACATATAAATGTATATGTATATAAATAAAGCTCATTTTAAAACGATGAGGATATTTTGAGATAACGGTATTTTTATAAATCAAACAAATTATAAAAAAGTGTTGTTTACTTATTTTCAAAGTTTTTTTTTTTAAATTAACCAAAGCATATTTTACTGTAAAGTTCTATTTTTCCAAAAATTTCCTAAGATTTTTAAAACAAATTAATTCTAAGCAAAGGATAATAAATTTTTTCGATACATCAAAAGCTTCTGAAGTACGTAAATATGCTTTCAAGTTTATTAATAGTCCAAGTGTGTTGATCGTTTATCATTTGTTAAATTAATACCTACTCTCTGACAGAAAATCCTATTCAAAAACGTACTCTTCTCATCCACATTCAAAGTAGCAATTTTTCTTCTTATATTTAAATCAATCACATTTAAGAATGGATATCTTACACTAAATTTAAAGAAATATCTATGAAATATAATTTCATTGTAAAACAATAACGGTAAGTCGTTACACAAATTTTTAATTTTTGCTGAGATTTGTATTTTACATACGCAATAATCGTAATTATTGATTTGGGGATAAATTTTCTATATAAATATGTCTTCAAATTATTGATGCTTTGGAAAAAATAAAAAAATAAGAATTAACGTTGTCCAAAACATGACATTTGAAATGCGATTTTCTTACCCTTAAATGCAAAGAAATAAATATGACAGTTGCCCAATACATATGGTCTCTGACTTGATTCATACCTAATTATAATTTTTTAAAGCGATAAATAGTGAGCTATTCAGCTTTTTAAGGCAATAAATAGTAGAAAGTGAGAAAGTCGAAGGTATTATATAGCGCGCATGTGCAATGACAACTATAATGGTCTGCACCAAAAAATAAGGAACGAGATTCACAGATTATTTTTAAATACATGTTGCATAAATTATTAAACGTATATATAATATTCAATAATTAAAATAAATTGTAGAAATCAAACAGAGAAAAGCTATTTATAAAAAAAAAAAACGTCTTATATACGGTGGCCCAAGGCTCATAACCTGTATGATAAGGCTTAAGTGGTCACTCTACACAGTGCATCGTTCACCAATGCCATCCTAAGAACATCCACACATTAAAATAAATTCAGGTTATATAGGTTGTAATCTCTGGACCATCGTATATAAGACTTCCATACATGTTTTTCATGTAAATAACTTCATCTCGTGAGACTTATATAATTCAAAAGAAGAATCCTGCAGTGGACACATCCAGTAATTGTGTTCTCAGAACATTCATATATAAAAATATTGTTAAAATATTAAATACGTTATTTTCATTAGTGAACGGTACATTATATTTAATATTTCTACACATTTAACATCATCTATATGTATTTTAAAACAATCTACATCTCGCTACTTTATACAATTTCATCATTTTATTGTTTCTTGATAATGGCAAATTGCGGATTACTTGATGCCTTTTTACAGCAATCATAATATAATTGATTAATGTGAAAAGAAAATTTATTTAATCTAAATAATAACGACATTTCCTTGCATATTTTTATGAAGACATTATACTTTTTCTGAATATGAGTGATATTCCCATTGCTGTTACTTTTTGTGAATAGTTAGTATGTTTTTTTTTCCATGGAAGGGAGTTTTTTGAACTATCAAATGGCATTCGAATCTCAAAAACAGCAAACGTGGGTATATGCATATTGTTTCCTAAGCGATAATCTTTCAAATAAATTAATCAAATGTGGTTTAGAACGTATAATATTATTCAATAAAATAATAAGTTTTCCCCGAAAGACAGAGAAAGGTGATTAATTCGACCACCTTTGTTCAGCGGTGTGAAATTCTGCTGCGAAAATGGTCAAACAATTCTGTGTTATTGAATGGGCTCCCGAATACAGAGGTGGGCGAATCTAATGCTTTGAATGCCCATCTAATTATTTGTTTTGCGGAACAAGCGCCCTACCGCATTTAGGTGGATACATCCTGGCCCGGCGGAGCTGTGAGCTGGGCACTGGACGGGAAGAGCGTTAAACCCAATTACGCCACTGACCTCAAACCGGCCCGAACAGACATTCCCCAAAGTGAGATTTGTTGCTATTAGTTTCATAAATTTAAGTACTACTATCCAGATTAAAGGATTGTTCGTTTATGATTCAAGTTCAGACGCCCCATTAAATTAAAATGACTAACAAAGCAGAAAAGAAAACATGTATTGTTTCGGTACACACTACGTGCGAACAAAAAGCTTTCATTTTATAAAAGGCTTAAGGTTTATTTAAGGTCGTTGGACCTATTTATGTGTTAAATAAAAGGGATATTTTCTATATATCGTATATTTCACTGAGAAGCAAATCTCGACCATCGCTGAAGTCTTATCCAGCGTCATTAGGGGAGCGTCCTATCATCGCCTAGGCGATGATAGGACGTGTCAGAGGATCGTGTAGGCCTATCTGATTATTTTTTCCGAGGTCGTAAATTATACGTTCTTTGTTGTGGATTGTTCACTTCTTCTACGTAAGAGGTCGCCAGTGTGCAGTATGTACTAATTACATCTTCAGGCTTTTCTGTGATGTCTCTTAAAGGTGGAATCGAAGTCGTGAGAATAGGGCACCAAAAACTTAATGTTCACCAAATTAAAACAATATACAGTTATAATGTTAATTTAAATATTTAAATAATTACTATGGACAGAAAAAGACTAAGAGTGATCATGACATGATTATTTGTTTTTCAGACAATAAGGATTTTTAAGTTAATTAATAAACGTGTTTTAAATACATTTTTTATTTATATTTATGCTATCAAAAATTTATGTAACACATTTTTTATAAGCTTATAACGCCCCACTTGGTGAAACCGGTTCCGGGGCAGTTATAATTAACAAATCACTGTAATAATAATATTATTGAAGAACAATAGAAAAGAAAAATCTATACATACATAATAATTCCATATAATATTATGTATATAATATTAAATATTTATATAAAATAAAAGTAGTTGCCTTACGCCAATATCATTATAATAAATAGAATGGGACAAATATGTCCCGACGGCGATTCTAGGGAGGTCTTAATCTTCGGCGCTTCCAGTGTTAAAGGTGGAATCAAAGTCGTGAGAATAGGGCACCAAAAACTTGATGTTCACCAAATTAATTAAATTAATACAATATACAGATATTATGTTAATTGAAAGATTTAAATAATTACTATGGACAGAGAAAGACTAAGAGTGATCATGACGCCTTTCTATCTGACTCCATTGACTGCATAGAATTATATAAACAAAAAAAAAATAGTTACCAACGAGTTAACGTTTTATCATACAAGCAGCACAAAGGAGACAAATGCCTGTCCTCGGTCAGTGACCTATTTCCCACGAGAACTGTGACAATATTACGTAAACAGTTCAGCCCTGAAATACGGGTTCATTTACTTATATTATAAATAAAAGGCATGTATACGTGACTTATGCAATTCTCATTTACATGTAAGTAAACAAAGCAATGATATTTATAACATAAGTATGCGGTGTTTGTACAAAAATATGACAGTCATGAAAAAAGCTCAGAATTCAAAATTTTATAAGTTCGCTTCGGATTGCAGGATTGATTTTAGATTAAATTAAAAAATAATAATATTACTTACTTTTTTACTGGTTACTTTGAACATTTACCTAAAAAGAGTTCCATGCGTATTTTCCCATACAAAAATATAACTTATTCTATAATAAATTAAATTAAATTAATTTCCAGTGTTTTCATATGTCTCCCAAAGCCACGTCCCGTGGCACTATTTTATTATGAATACGTATAATTACAATGAATAAATGTGCTCTTGAAGATACAGAAGCATCGTGTTATAATATGTCGCTTCACATATCAGCTAACACAACTTAAATTGTACCCTTTCAGGTAACGGAGCCAATGTATAATATTTTAACGCAAAAGGGGATGTAGTATCGGAGAATTTCGGCATACCATATCTTATCCATGTGTCGCCTCGAGAATAGATTATAATCTCTCCATCAGATACATCGGCAGGCCAACATAAATACTATTACAGTAGCCCACAAGTGACACCATTAATTAATTTATCAGTAGAAGGTCTGCCTTCAGAGGAGGATAAATGCGAATACTTTTATCTGACTTAGTTAGTTTTTTGATTAGTTTTTTTATGGATAGATCTGTAAGTATAGATGATTTTTCGATGACTCCACAGATAAACGTACATGAAATTATAAAAAATAAAATTAAAAAAATTATTGTATTAATTTGTTATTGATTATAAATCGTAATTACCCAAATCTTTTAACCTTTCTCACATGATTCTTAAATAAAAATGTACGTTTCAGTGTTACATGTAGGCTTTGGTCAATTAAATGTCTTAAACATGAGAAAAAAAAACATTATTTATGATAATATATATTTGTTATATGGTGTTTGTTAATGTACCAGAAGACACATATTTTCAACATATAAGAGTAATTGCAACTGTATTTTCATTGTATTGAATGATCTTATAAAAAAGAGTTATTTCACCTTTGCGACAATACCGGAAAAGTCAGTGCCATATACTTACCTCATTTCTTCTAACGAAACCTTGTTGAACCATGTCTTATAATAACGAATACTGGCAACGTTGCAAAAAATCAAAGCACTACACAAAAGGGTCTATAAATATTTTTGTATTTTTGAATCTCATCTTTATCTCAATAGTATCTATCTAATATTATCTTGTACGTATCAAAGATAGAAGACATCACACTTAAGAACCATTAGACTAATAAATTAATATAAATCGTCTATGTGAAGTGCGATTATTGCGAGAAGGTCTACTGGAAGATGTGACCAGCCAAGAAAGGGTCCCTGATGGGGGATGAAGGTGGGTGGATACAAACACATGTCATAAGGGTACAAATTAATGAAGGTAGGGTACAGGATAAAGGATATGTATATATAATGTATAACGTATAGAGTGATACCTCTATACCCAAAGCGACTGTAAGCTATTTATAATCAACATATTTAATATCTATCTATATCGGTAGACAGGTATTAATGGCGGCGTATCTATATTAACCCTATTAATTAATTAAATTATCTAACGAAACTCTCTATACATTTTGGATTATAAAATTGCTAATACAAACATGATAGAGGTGAAAAAAGATGAAATACTTATTCACAAATTCTAAATCTAAAAAATATGTGATATGCAGTGCAATGAAGACAAATAAAATTCTAGAGGAAAAATAATAAAACAAAATTTCTAATCTTAAAACAAAGCAAAGATTACATACACCTATGTGGTGTTTATAAGTTTAATATTGATTTGTGAGATTGATTAAAGACAGGTTAAAATGGGATTAATATCGTTTATGTTATATTTTACATTTAGGATATATGCACTATATAAAATTAAAATAAAATTAAATAAATACGTAATTCTATATTTGGGTTAGTCCTAAAACATTCTGTGTATTCTAAATATTATTTTTTTGTATAAATTTGTAAATTGTCTCGTTGAAAGCATTTACTTATTATTAGATATCGTAATCAATGATTTGTTTTAAAGAGGACAGATCAGAAAGCCATAAAATTTATATCAGATTTCATTTTAACTTTGCATGAATCTCATAAATTTCGTGAATGAAGATTCCCATTTGACATTCTTTAAATTAAAAAATATTGCCTTAATTAAAGAACTAAAGAGCTACCCAGAAACGGTTCTTCTTGTGAATTTTCCGTTACCTGGACTTATTATACCTCATCTGGATTTCATAATTACGTCACTACAATGTATAAATTTGATTTTAGGCACATATTTTGTATACGTGGTTAATATATTCTCCTGATATATTTCCATGCAAATCTGTACCGTTAGACCAATCAGACCCAAATTTTGCATTCTTAGTATTAAGGACTCGGCGGATAATATGAGCAACATAATCACCTTCCTTTTAACCCCCCCACCCCCGCGCAACTAATATTTTTTCCAAACAAATCTGTACCTTCGACCTATCGGAAACAAATCTCGAACTCTTAGTATTTTGGACCCAGCGGGTTAAGAAAACGACACTACCATCTCCCCCTTTACCCCCCTCTCCATCCACTGATATATTTTACATGAAAATCTGTGTCATTTGGCCGATCTGACCCAAATTTTGTATACTGATTCTTTAGGTGGGTAATACAGGCATCATTTCCCTCTCCCTCTTTACACTATCCCCACCCACTGATGTATTTTCTGTACAAATGTACACCGTTTGATCGATCTGACTCAAATTTTGCACATGTATTCTTAAGGACCCGGTGGGTAACATAGACGACATTTCCTTCCTACACCTTTTTCCTCCTCTCTCTGATATATTCTCCATACAAACTTGTACTGTTTGACCAATCGGATCCAAATTATGCATACTTATTTTTTAGGACCGGCGAATAGCAAATGCGACATTTCCCCTCTTCCAGTTTAGCCTCCCTCCTATCCCTGATATATTTATACATATTTCTAAGGATCCGGCAGAAAAAAAAGGCCACATTTCTTTCCTGGATATCCCACCCATCCCAGCCTCGATTTAACAGAAACATTATGTTTATTAGAGATTTTGAAAAAAATGGAACATTTGTTCAACTTAATCCTTAACCTGTGCAACGCCGGGTAAGAACAGTTAGTAGACAATATAAATATAATTCACATTTTAAATAAAACTGTCACTTAATTTAATTCGGTATTAATGTTCTGAGTTATTTTTCTTTTCTACGAATAAAACATTAACCACAAAGCTTCACTTATTTTATTCGGTCTTTCCTCGCTATTGATTGATTACTTATTTTATTTAATCTCCACGAAATATTTTATTCACATTGTATGTTTTGTATTTATTCCATTTTTGATGTTGAATTGAATAAAAAAATTATTAAATGATAGTTATTGGATCATGTTTTTGTATCTGAAGTTATTGGATCATGCGCCTGAAAAAATGATCTAATTCACAGACAATAAATCGACATGATATAATTCCTACCATCACCTCCGGGCAGCGCCTTTGTTCATCAACATTTGCAAAATAAAATATAGCTTTTATAAACTATTTAACAAAAAACACGAACACAAATTATTCAAAACAAAATACATACACAAGTTTTTCAAAACAAAGCAACTTTAATCTTTTACCACAGAACATCGAGATAAAAAATAGTTAAAATGAACCAATAGAAAAAGATAAATACGACTACTCAATGGTTTCACAAGTTATCAAGAGCTTCATACTAAATTTTTCACCCATCCGTTCCAAGAAAATCCCCTCATCCCTTGCTTCCCTCCGAAAGCTTGCCCTGAATTCCAAAAAAAAAATATACCAATTACAATAATTTCGTTGTCTGTCCGTCCGTCCATCCGTCCGTCTGTCTGTCTGTCTGTCTGTCTGTCTGTCTGTTTGTATGTCTGTCTGTCTGTCTGTCCCCGTAACTTCGTGTATTTTTCGAAAATTAATTGTTTTCGAACATTTTTTTCGAAAAAATTTTTCGAACAAGGAATTTTCCAAAAATTTTTTTTAAATTTTTTTTCGGACTATTTTTTTTTGGAAAAATTTTTTTGAACAATAATTTTTTTTAGCGATTTTTAAAATAAAATAAATAAATACTAATTCCTTAGAAAACAACATGTAATACTACCGTCATTTTTTACTTTTGACGGGTTACAGCTATTAATATATATACATGTAGAATATTTTGAGTATGTTCAAATTTTTCAGAACAGTGCTGGATAGGTCGAAAGCCCTATATACTCCCAAAAGACTTCTTTACCTACTTTCCCATAAAAATACAGTTTCATCTCTGTGAGACATATATAATATATATTGATTGATATAAACATGTATTTCATATACCTTTATCTTGAATTTCTGTAGCTATTTTACTTACCTATCCTAGAATAATACATACTAATAATAGAAAATCCTATCTCATCCCACGTATGTATATGCTCAGATAGTAATTACCT
>JADDOH010011991.1:0-21706 GCA_016648135.1 Agrypnia vestita
AAAATCTTATTTTTAAAACTATTTAATAATTATTGAGCTGATATTCTTTGTAATCCTCATAAATATTCCAAAGAATACAACACCCAAAAGTAAAATTATGTTTTTATGGATATATGTTTTTTCCAATGTTGACAATGTTCTGTACGATACGGTCACTTAATTCTGTTTGTACAGTTTCCGTCAATCGGGCGCTTCTGAGTGCTGAGACGTCAAAATACTACAGTTTCTTATAAAATGAAGACAAATTTAGTAGAATATTGTTCGCATTGTATAAGAAATGTAATTAAATATATTATAGAACATTTTCAAACAATTATACTTCATTTCAAACGCAAACGCAAATTTGACTGGGGTCACTTTGAACCCCACTCCGGCCTCCGATTCTATTTTCGATCTTCCTGTACCCGAAGGTTAATATTTCGTCATACACGAGTCTATGGTTTTTCTCACATTTGAATCAGTTTGATCCAGGTGATCGTAACTGGAGCGCGTGACTGATCGTATGACTTTCCATCACCCTGTTTTTCCGCGGAAATAGACAGAGAGAATACAGCGCCATACTGTTCTACCCTAACACACAACTCTCGTTTCATCCACACTAATACATCTTCGTATCCAAACTCGTCGATTATTTATGAAGGCCCATCTTCTTTGTCTGGGATTTATTTGATTAACAATGTCATCCACGGCCGTCTTCTGTTTATGATGCCATCAACACTCGCGTCATATATCCTTCTAAATGTTTTCTCCTCATTCATTCGTTCAACATTATCAAACTATCTAAGTGTATCTTTTTAATCCTATTTACTATCTATGCTAAACTCAGCTTTACATTTTTTCATAATTCACTCTATTACAAAAATCATAGATATATCTCAAGATTTAGTTTTAACAAAATCATTTAAAAGAACATTAAAAAAACACTTTACTGTCAAAATTAAATAAAAATCAAGACAAAACAATTGAAAATGCAAAAAGTGTCACATTCGGCACACATCAATGTTTATTTATTTTGCAACCAAAATTCTTCGTTGCCGGTCACTTTGTAGGTACTCTGTTATTCGGTTTGAGTCATTTAAATTCTCGAAACGATCTCACGACCCTCTTCATGGAATAACTGGAATTTGAATAAATGAATGACAGAAACCCACGCAGACTGGTCCCTCCTGTTCCCCTGTAGTCGGTGGGAAGACACTGGGCTAAGGTGATGATAGAAAAGATAACAACACACGATGTCCCTAAATCGACACTCCTCTTGCTCATTTCCAATGTTCTATTTCATTAGCGCCTCGGCCTTATTCAAACTCTTCATTAAATGTCTTGATTTCTTTGTACGCGTAAGGGCCGGTTGTTTCAAGTTGGGTTAAAGTAAGTGTTCTTTTAAAGCATAGATTTTTACGTTCTCCACCAATCAGACGATCCGTTTTTGTAAAAATCTATGCTTTAATCGACCGCTTACTTTGATCGAACTTGAAACAACCGGGCCTTAGTCATACAAAAAAACGAAGCATCTTCAATGAAATGTATTTTTGGATTTATATGATGTGTAATTAAATGCGTACGCATCAGGATGCGACGGAAGTTTTCACAGCATGAAGTAATGTACCTAATACAAATCTGTTTTTAAATTTATTACCGCCATCTTGCGAAATCCTCCCGATGGTTTTAAATATCGGTGTCTACGAAGTTCGATAGATGTCGCCGCTGCGCTGAATGACATCCGTGTCTTTGGGGATGTAGAACAAGGATCTGTAATCTTCGGATATCTCTTTAGTTATCAGTTCTTGTGGCTGGTTCGTTTCACGCTTTCTCATGTTAAAATACTTTTGCATTTCGTTTTTCTTTGGCGATTGTGATGTGAGAGGTGATACGTTATTTATCTTATATATGCTAAAGAAGTATAACTTCTAACGCGCGTACCTACATAAGTACACGCATTAAATTTTTTTCCTACATGTTCTTATGTATTTTTTCACATTTTTAATACTATTTCCTTGCATGTTTTACACGAGTAGCGTTTGATAAAATATACTGAATAAAACTATATAAAACTAAATAAACTTAAATAAAACTAGCTTCGGGATTAGATAAAAAATTTGTTTTATATTTACACATGCATGTATTATAATATATACCTAAGCGATATGCGGAAATCGGATTTAGAGATATATATTTTTTTAAATAGTGATGCGAATACGGAATACTTGTACGTGTCAAATATTTTTAGTAAAAATATATATAAATATTTTTACTATTCTCAAATTAAGCCAAAAGCCTGCGCTATGAAAATTGCTGGTGTCCTGGACTGGGGCACGAATCGACGACCACAAGGTCACTAGGCGAGCATCATGACCACTACATTGACAAGCTACTCAATCACTTAATTACTCAATTGATTAGCTCAATTAACTACTCAATTACTCAATTAATTAGCTACTCACTCAAATTGTAATGTTGGTTTTTAAATTGTGTAAAAAATGCATTTATGTGTTCCTCGAATCTAGTTAAAAAAGACCTTCCCGTTTGTATATCGTTTGTATATGTGTTTATATATGTGGCATTGCAATCTTTATGATTACATGTTAATTTGTATATGCCACTGTTTTCTAATTTAGGTGTTTTGCTTTTAGAGTTTTTGAGGTTAAAACAATATATACATAGGACAAACGGGAAGGTCTTTTTTAACTAGATTCGCGGAACACATGCGCTGCTATAAAAATAAAAATTTAGAGTCAAAATTTGCGGCCCATTTATTAAATGAAAACCACGTCCCGCAAGGTGATAACGAACCAAAACCTTTACATATAGAAACAAAAGGTTTTAGGATGAATTTACTTGAGCAACTAGAAATAAATAAATATAAAAAGGATCCAAATATTAAACTTTTAAATAATCAACAAAAGATGATCTTCTCTCCACTTCTAAATGTTTTTAAAAATAATCAAGGACATAAATTAAAATAATACTTATAAATAACACTTGCAAAAAACGGGGAATTTTGATAATTAAGCATAATGTTAACCGAGGCACCTTTAATGATAAGTGCCCGGGAAAAAACGTACATTGCTACAGGGCTTCACCGCAAATATCTAATTACTCTAAAGGGGAAGGGGTAACTTAAAATTGTATAAATAAGTCGTTTGTACGTGGTATATCCACTGTTTGATAATGGCCTTACAAGCCGAAACAGCTGTAACACATAAAAATACTTAACCCGTAGAACTTAATAATAATATTTATTAAAATTTAATTTATTTTAAATTTCGCTAAAAATAAATATGGAGTTCTACAAATTAAACACAAAAACCATAAATAAATACATTTATTTTGAAAACGATTTCATTATTCCTAAATTGTTGTTTGAGTAACTGGGTGCACTGAGTGCAACTAAATACAATTTTGAACGGAATCGAAAACATTTGTACGTTTTTCATCTCCCATGTTTTTTCTCGACAAGGTTTTTTGAAATAAAAAAATAAAAAAATAATGCAATAAATAATCAAGACAGACAATAATAAAAATTAATGTAAATTAATAAAAAAATAATGTAATAAATAATCAAAACAGACAATAATAAAAATTAATATAACACCGTTCAACGTGCATTTCGAAAGAATCTTAAATCATTATATATCGTCATAACCATGTCATGCTTTTTAGGGAATCGCCTCAATGCAAGTATCGCCGTGAAGCAAAGCAAGGCTTTTTTCAGTGGATAAGTATAAAATAAATTATAAAATAGAATGTTAGCAATCATTTTTTTTAATAGAGTGAAAAGTTGCCAGTTAATTGTTTGAAAGTCAACTGAACAGTTCATCCATTTGGTACGGCGAATGACACAGCGAATTCGCGAACAACCATTCCTATTCCATAGGTTAAGACCGGCGCCACACTGCGCGGATCTTTCGCCGCGTCTTTTCCGTCGTGTAAAATCGGCAAAGCAAATGGATTGACCGATCATCCGCGTATGGTGTTTGATAAGCGTATATTGTATGGAAAGAAATTTAGCGGCGTTCCGCGACCGAAGAGACGCGGCGGAAGATCCGCGTAGAGTGGCGCCAGCCATAGTGTTCCTATTCCATAGCCATTCTATTCACAATAGCGAAGGGAAAAACTATATTTCAAAATGAAGACTACAACACACACACGTTGATTACTTTGAAGAAGACTACAAAGTGTGTGCTAGATTTGTAGTAGGTACAATAGCCGCCAAACATCTTGAACATTGGCTTCAGCTGCGCAGAAGACAAATTTTGGGTCTCGTTGGTGGAATGGTACATGCGCAAACTTCCCTTTATTAAATACTAATCGCACTACATTCAAACACTAAATACACAATACACATAAATGTACATGTAAAATATTACTTAAATGCAAAAATACACGTTACTGGAGCGTGCCGAAGACACTTGTAATAGGGATAATGGGCATAGTCTTCATTTATCATGTTTTATTATTAGAGTATCATGTACCTATTATCCTATTTAGTGTCTCTAATAAATAAAAAAATTAAATAAAAAAAAGTATAAAACCTGTGATGTGCAATTTGTGAAATTTTAAGTGTATATTTTGTGGTGTGTAGTGCACTTTTAAACGTGTGAAGTGTGCGCTTCACTATAATGTAGTACTACATTGTAGTACTTAGTACAGAGCGGACCCATTACTGGCCATCACTAATTCGCAACAACCGCAACTAGGGATGGGTAAATGAAAAAAAAAATCGATATATATCGAATCGATATTTTTAAAAAGTATCGAAAATAATCGATATACATTGCGAAAAATATATCGATATATCGATATTTATCGATATTATTTTTTCAAAAATGTAAGGGGAATAAGCTTTTGGCGACCAAAAAAAAAAAAGGTCGCCGGAAAAAAATATCGATCCGAGAAAAAATATCGATGACCAAAAAATGGTCGCCAGAAAAAAAGTGAAAATCGATATATCAAAAAAAAAAATATCGATATTCGATATATCGCGAAAAAATATATCGACGATAAATATCGATATTTTTCAAAAAAATATCGATATTTTTTACCCATCCCTAACCGCAACTAACTTCACTCCAAACGTTGACGTTACGGAGATATTTTGATATGAGCAGTTTTTACTTTTAATTAACTAAATATTCCCCAGAATGTCGGGATTTTCCTTGCTTTCGTCATTCGCTAGGTAGTTTCAGGATACGTTTCAAAAGTGACTTACTTATATTTTAATGGATTTCGTAATGTTAAGTTTTGTTTTAGGTTATCTGTGATTTCACCGATCCAGCAGAACATTCGATCAATTACCACATACAAAGCTCTACAATTCCGAGCTACACAATGCCTCTGGTATCTTTATTATTATTTCATCAGTCCCTTATTTTTATATATCAATGTTACAACAAAAACAATTAATCATTTTATCAGTCTAATGAATTATTTATATTTAGTGCGGAACCATTGAAAAAAAAGAGGAAGATGGACCCTGCGATTATCAGGCAAAGAGAAGAAAGAAAAAAAAGAAAAATTGAGAAGCAAATCAGACGATTGGAGAAAAATGCTAGTCAACTGAAGTCGATTGAAGAAATTGAAGTACCTTTTGTACTTGTCGATGAAAAAGCGTAAGTTGTCGCCATAATTTGAGAAATATTATTCAAACTTTGTATCCAAACACATATTATAGTTTAATATTGAATGCCGCTCAGGCTCACAGCGGATATATAATGTGTTTGACAAATCTCCGCCACAGCCCAGTGATGGATATATTTGACGACAATCTATATTATAATATTTAAAATTTCATTGTACCTTAACGTGGCATTTGTCTGGCAAAATGTATCGGTGAATACGTTTCAGCCAGATTCACACAAAACACTTATTATCTTTGATAAAAAATATGTAAGAAATAAGTAATATGGTACAATAAATGTTACGTGTTACATATACACACTAAATTTTCAATTTAGATATCTGACAGCGCTCATTCTTCATAAATAATTCTTTGTATGGGCTGTATTACTGCCAATTGTATCAACTTGGATTCTCATTGGTAATGACAGATAAAACTGTGGATCTCGTTTAAACCGGTGTGCGAGCGCACTTTGACTTTGACTCACATGCGAAATTTAATTGATATGTCATCAAAATGATTTTTAAATTGTTCGATATTGTAGTATGAGTAATGACTTACTCTATACACAATTCAAAAATAGTATTCCAGATACATCAGCTACCCACCTTTTCATCTATCCTCTGGCATACAAATGAAAAGTTATCAAAACCTGATACATGTATAAAACAAGTTTATTGTCAAAAATGCCTAGCAGCAAAATTCATTTGATCCTCCTAAAGCCCAGCTGTATCAAGTTGGATTAAAGAAAAGTTTGTTTAAAGCGTACATTTTTACGGAAACGGGTTGTTTGATTGGTGGAGAACACAAAATGCTATTCTTTAAACAAACTTTTACTCTAATCCAACTTGATACAACAGGGCCTAAGTAAATTTCCTGTTAAGGATGTACTGTAAAATCAGTTGATCATCGTAAGTAGCGAGACGACGGCCAGGTGTGCCCAGCTGAAAAATTGCAAAGTGACAGATATCGAGCGAAATAAGGAAGCGAGTTCTGACCTAAGTGGTGAAGTAAATAAATGCGACTATTACAAGCATCAAATGAATGTTCTATGAGCGATAAATAAAGTGTTCCCAGCGATAATAAGGTGTTTATATACGACTGATATATTGCGAAGTAGTGTAATTTAAAGAATAGCATTCAATTTAATTTGTGTTTAGTGACCTTGACCATATAATAATTAATTGATCACTTATTAATAAATTGCTACTTAACTTCCAGTGTTTTCATTTGTCTCCTGCAGCCACTACCCATGACAATATTTTACATTTGGAAACAGCCTGCATAATATTGTAAAATCTCTAAAAATTTAATAAAAACAATTTTTGGTGACGGATGCCAATTGGATCACAAACGAGATTCACAGTTTAAACTGTCGTCACCAACTATATGCAAGCAGCCCTTAACAATTTTTACTGAAATTATAATTTTTATGAAATAACAAAATTCACACTGAAATATAATATTTTGTACCGCATTTTATAACCGATAAATAATCAGATTTGTTTAAAATCACGTTTTTTAGCGCATCCTTGCTGGCACCTTTCAAGGGCCTGTTTATTTGCTTATATCATTTTGTACAAATTGGTTTGTTGTTAAGATTATTTGTAATGTGAATTAGTATGGATCTTAATCAGAAATGATCAAGTTAAATGAAATTGATACTGGTCAGAGCTTCATCACTTATTGAAACTGCCCGGTCAGAATGTCCAGTTCTGAGTGAAATTTCTAACAATTTGGATATCTGAAAAAAATCTTGTAGACGGCGCACCCGGCCTCCCATTGTGCTCTCAGCTGAGGAAGTAGAATATCGTGCAATCCTGGAGAAAACTTGGGCTCGCCTAATCACAAAAGAAAGAGTGGCTGACATTAGAAACATTGATCGGATAGTAGCCTCACAGCAACGGGCTCTGGAAGCTCTGCGTCAGGAGTCAGAGGAGCTATATGAAGAAGCCCTCGTGGTAAATATTTTTGATCAATATCTTGTTTTGAGCTATAATTTGATATTTTCTACAAATAATTACTATATTATGTTTTTGAAGATTTTTTTGTTACATAAAAACCTTTTTTATTTGGTAAAAATTCTAATAACTTTTGATGTAATTATTCTAACCTTAAACCATGTATGCTAATTTGAACGCACATATGGCCATCATTAATTACTGATAAAATCATACTGATTACTTGAGTTGTATTATTGTCATATAGATGGCATGATTCATAATCTGTCAGTTAGGAATATGTTTTTGGCCGATCTTTAAATATGAAAGTTTGCAAAATGTGTACCCACTTGCAACCCCAATGTTCTGATAATAAAATCATCTAGCCTATAGTTAAAATATATAATAACTTTAAAAACCGTCTAATATCTAATCTAGTTTCACGCTGGAAAATATTTTTTAAATACCATATCATCTAAAATTATACATTATCTATTGCACATGTTTGTTGATTTTTCTGGTCACGAACTTCGCAGACAGATTTTTCAGACACGATCTTTCCAGACCTTTATTATTTCAGATTTTTCCTGACATATTTTTGCAGACATTGATTATTTCAGACATAGATTATTCCGTTCAAAAAAATATTTTTGGTCTTATATTAAAAGCCGTTTTAAAATTTTGATTATTTTTCTAACATTTTTAACTTGTTGATGTCTATACGAATGGACAGTTAAATGTTTAATATCGATTGATTAGGATATTTTGGCAACGGCCTTTATGAAAATGAATGGCAAATTTAGGATGTCAAAATTTATCTTTTTTACACGTTTTATGAATATATAAATCTGACCTAACATTATCTAAGTAATCAAAAATAATAAAAGAATTTTACCTTCCATTAAAATTCCTATTTTGTTTCCCTCGACGCCTGGAATCCATGGATCAATGAATCAATGGAGAGAACAGCCTGCTGTTTCGGCACTTATACACGCGTTCCTACCCCCTCTGATTCCCTGTTTGCGACAATTTATTCCCGCTGGTATCCCTGTTTCCGGTTGCGTCGGCGCAACGGTTTTTCTTTCATATGACTCATAATGCACCAGGTAGGGATTACCTGGATTCCAGGCGTCGAGGGAAACAAAATAGGAATTTTAATGGAAGGTAAAATTCTTTTATTTTGTGTTCCGTCTCGACGCCTGGAATCCATTATGAGAGATCTGTTTGTTATCACCTGGTGACCTAGTGGTTCGACGTTATATGTGACTGCCTATATTGGCGTAAAGAGAGGCGCTAATGAGCTCTGGGGGCATTGTTGCTTGGGCTTATCTACTATCTCTCTTTGGTAGAATTTTCGGAAGGTGATTTCACTCTGCCAGTTTCCCCTTGACAAGATCTCCTCTATCGGGTAGTTTTCCAGCCAATTCAACGAAGCCACAGCAGAACGAACACTTCCTGGCGTTGCTTCCACTCCAGCCTCTCTTAGGATTGACTTGATCCAACCACCTATCATTGTCCGTGAAGCTGGCTTTACTTCACCTGCTGTCGTCACAAATAGTTCTTTCATGTCCGGCTTTCGTCTCGGCTGTGAGAGTGAGACCAGCTTTCGGATCCAAAACAAGGGGTTGATGTTCCTTTCATCCGATGCGCTCAACCTCCATCCCGATTGTTTGTGTCTTGCCGTGTCAGTCTTCGCTCCAAAGGCTGGCCATAGCGTGATGGAGTCTCCTTTGTCGATCAATCGGTCCGGGGTGACTCTGAGAAGTGTCAGATCTTGGACTCTTCGCCCAGATGCCATGATGAGTAGTATGGCCGTCCTCCTTGACACGTCATACCGGCTGTTCCTTGGCGGGTTTTCACGTAGCCACTCCCCCACTACTCGGGGGTTCCAGATCGGGGGTCTCTCAGTGCATCCACCAGAAACCGAGATGGCTTTAAGGACGTGCCTGACGAGGAAGTTCGAGCTAATCTTATCTGCATCAAGAGCTGGGCCACAGAAGGATACGATTGCCGATTTGTGGACCAATATTGTTCGAGGGGCTAGCCCTTCGTGGATGAACAGGTTGGCCAGATATCTTGCCACTGTTGCAGGGGGAGGGTTATGAGGTTGGACAGAATGCGTGGTACACCATCGCTGCCACCTATCCCAGGCCGGCTTGTAGGTGTTCAGCGTTGAGCCTCTCCAGCCAGATCTGAACAGCTGCTGTTCCTCCTGGCTCCAATCCGCTATAGCCTGTTCCCACCCACTGCTATTCTCCAAACTTCCAGTTGGAGGTCCGACACCCTCGGTGGGGGAAACCCTGTCGACGTATCGATCAGGACGCTCTTCAGATCTCTTACGCTTATTGGCCCTCCCTTTGCTCGTTGTTTGAGATCGGCCCTCCAGAATGTCTTCTCCCATCTTGGCACAACTAGGAGAAAGGTGCCTCTTGCCAGGTTCAAGTGCGCCAGTACTCTTGGGACGAGATTCGGCGGCGGAAATACCCAGGCCAGCTCGTAATCCCAATGCTGACTGAATGCGTTGAGATAGGAGGCCGAGCAATCGGTTGAGTCTAGCGACACGTAGTTTGGCACCACATGGGCGGTGGCCGATGCGAAGAGGTCGATCTGAGGACGTCCCCATATTCGGAATATTTCCTCTGTCGCTGGTTCCAGGAGGTGCCATTCCGGGAGTGGTGTCCCCCGAGAGAGTCGGTCCGCAATCCCGTTGTATCTCCCTGGAATGTACTGCGCTGTCAGAGATATTTCCTGCTGGTCGATAAACTCTAGGAGGTCTCGAGTTATCTTCAGAAGGCCCAATGATCTTGTCCCCCCCTCCTTGTTGATGTAAGTCACTACTGTCTTGTTGTCTGTCTGCAGTAGGGTCTTCGTTCCTCTTAGCAGGTAAGCGTGATCCCTGATCACTGCGTAAACAGCGAAGGCTTCTTTCTGGTTGGAATGCCACCGCATCTGCTCTGGGGACCACTGGCCTGATATCGTCTTGTCGTCCACCTGGCCGCCCCAACCTGCGTCCGCTGCGTCTGTAGTCAGGAAGTGGGAGAAGGGGGCTTCGTGTATTGGGCAGGACTCCCCTACGGCCTCCAACCACCACTCTAGGTCTTGCCGAACCGCGGCAGGAAGCTCCACTTGTCTGGATGGCTCGTGCCTCTGCAGCTGGCGGCTGAATCTCTGCAGTCTTCGGCAATGCAAACGACCCCGAGGGGTGGCGAAGTTTGCGAAGTTGAGTCTCCCCAAGAGGCCTAGAACCTGCTTGGGGGAGCAACTGCCGGCCTCGATCGGGCGGCGCAGTACTTGGCGAAGGCCAGAGCACTTGCGGTCCGAGAGGGATTTCTGGTTGGCTTCGGTGTCCCAAGTTATGCCCAGAAACTCCAGCTTTTGGGTAGGTATAAGGACACACTTGTCGCGGTTGATGCACCAACCCAGATGCTGGAACAGATTGACCGTCTCTACTGCCTGGGTCGCTAGCAGGTCCCTTGACTGATGGGCCAGAAGGAAGTCGTCCAGGTAGACTACGGTCCTTATTCCTCTCTTCCGCAAGAGTCCCGCTAGCCAGTTTGACAGCGTTGCGAACATTCTCGGGGCTGATGACAGGCCAAAGGGCAGGCAGGTCATCTGGAGAAGTTCCCTTGGTAGTATAGTCTCAGGAACTTTCGGTGCGATTCCGCTATTGGTAGGTGAAAGTATGCCTGGGATAGGTCGATTTTCACCAACCAATCTTTGGGCTGGAGGAAGTCTGGGACCCGAAAGTGGTTGAACAGCTTGAAGGGTTTCGCCTCCACAAAGGCATTCAACGCCTTCAGGTTGAATATCGGCCTTAGGGAGTTGTCCGACTTCGGAGTTAGAAACAGATTTGAGATGAAGCTCGGAGAATGATCTGCTCTTTCCAGCACGCCTGACATCTTCAGGGCCTGAATGTGACTCGACATGTCTCGAGACTCCTTCGTGCTGAAGCTGCTCAACAGCTGCCTGGTGGGGAAGACTAACGGAGGTTTGGCCACAAAGGGGATTCTCGCGCCCCTGAGGATTCTCAGCACTATAGGTGGTGCCCCGAACTCCTTCCACGTGCTTGGAACCTCCTCAAGCGTCCTCCCCAGAACTGGTTGTTCAGCCTCGCGTCATCTTCTACCTCTACGGCTACGGTCACCAGCGGGTTTTCGGCCGTGGTCTGCCTTCCGGATAGGTCTCCTGTTCGGGTTCCCTGGGCCTCGCTCCCTGGTCCTCGGCTCCGGCAGAAAGGGCTTACGGGACTGGAGGTATCCCTGGTTCGGAGCTCGACGAGAAGTTGACGGCTGGGGCTGAGATGTTGACGGTTGGGCCAGGTTTCGGGTTGCGGGCGAGACCATCACCTTCTCCTGGCCCCCGTTCTTTAGGATATACGCCGATAGCTCTTCCCTATTGAATAAGTATCCCGAGCTTGGAGGGATTTTGGCCGCACCTTCTCGCACGAAAGGGTCTTTGAAGCCCTCCAATATGGCCTTTCTCCGGTTCAGTATACACTCTGCCCGTCTGCCGCACACAATCTGCAGGATGTCGTCCGAAATCTTATTGTACGGAGCATCGCTGGTGAACATCGACTGAATCCGCTCGAAGAGAGCCGAAGCGGACAGATCCGTGCCGGGTTCGGATGCCCAATTCACCAGCGATTCGAGGATACCGGCGAAGGAGCTTGCTCGTCCGCCATCTTGTTAACAAATCGTTTGATGAAATTCACGGGATTTACACTAAAATATCAACGTCCTGTCGCACTATGTTAAAAATTTGTATAGTCTAATGTTTGTTAACCTAGGGATCAAAAATTAAGGGGGTAGGTTGCAATAGAAACACAAAAAAATCACAACAAAAGTTGGCGTGTCTAAACGCGTGCAAATGGCGCGAAACAACGACGTTATATGAAAGAAAAACCGTTGCGCCGACGTAACCGGAAACAGGGATACCAGCAGGAATAAATTGTCGCAAACAGGGAATCAGAGGGGGTAGGAACGCGTGTATAAGTGCCGAAACAGCAGGCTGTTCTCTCATAATGGATTCCAGGCGTCGAGACGGAACACAAAATAAGTGATTATAAGAGTGTATTTCAAAGGGATGTGTTGGAGATTTATCCCTTTTGCTCTTCATAGCAAAATCTCAATTTAACCGACTTAGTGTTGAAAGACATGGACAGTTATGCCACAGTTGACACGTATTACCAGACTGGATTGGAGTCATTATTAAAGAGTTTAAATTTACAATGTACAATTTGTTACTTATTAAAGAATTTACGCTACCGGTTTCGACACATCTGTGTCATTAACGAGCATTATTTAAATTATTAAATTCGTTCGTTAAATATAAAATTCGTTAATGACACGGACGTGTCGAAACCGGTAGCGTAAATTTTTTAATAAGTAACAAATTGCACATTGTAAATTTAAACTCTTTAATAATGTCTGAAAGAAATTGTTGCATTGCTAGTGCCCAAGAAATACAAAAAATTGGATTGGAGTCAACTGGTGTGCGGGTCACCGTGCATAGTTGTTGTATTATCCTTTTAATCCTTAGTAATTCTCTTCTAGTTGTATTTTGGTAATTTGCCAATTTTAAATTACTGTCACGGAATCATGGCTGTGGGAGGCAAATGAAACACTGGAGATTAATTACTTATCGATTTATTAGTTATTATAATAAATTCACAAAGTCACTTAACGCTGTTCTTAAATTCACACTAAATTTTGTAATTTGCATTAATTTGTTTCTCATATACTGATGCACAATGCATAAATTGCTCATGTTCGCACTAGAAAAATTCTCACCTGGCGGTAAGTACGTTCTTGATTTACTGTCGCTGGAACACATACACCTGCAATACTGCTAGCCGCCGCATGGTTTCGTTGTCGCTGGGTTTGTGGACTTCTATGTCACAATAAACAACTCACTCGAACGCGCTAACTTCGCATGTTAATTTCGCTATTCCTTGAGAATGTTTGAGTAATTTCTCCATACTTCCAGTGTCTACTAGAATAGCCCAATCGATTCCAGATTCTTGTGGACCGTTCGAGAGATTTCAGTAGTGCATAATTCTGTCTGGTTTTACTGTCTCGCGACAATATGTTTAATTTTTTTACTTGTGTTATTGTTATTATGTATTGTGATTATGTAATGCCCTCTAAATGTTAATATATTCATAGAAAGTAAAGTCATGTGGTTCTTACCTTATATCATAAGCAGTTTCCCGACTTTGTATGCAAGTGGAAAAAAGGGAAAAAAGATTATCTAAAACATAATCCACCATATGAGCGAGGCATGCCTTTCTTTAGATAGCACTGCCCGTCGATTACTTAGCTTGAGTGAAAATATTTAACTGTCAGTTTGCATGCGGGACGGATGAGTGCGATGGTAAAAAATAAGCGAGAAATTGTTGTACAAACATCTTAAATTCACCACTGAACTTGCTTTTTATCGAAATGAAATGTTTTCAACAGATTCGAGAGAGAGGTGCCGACCCTCAAAGGAGAAGTGCTGCAGCACGAGTCCTCGTACTTGATGAACCAGAATGAAAAGTTCTCCATCAGTAAGACTGTCAAACAGCTGTTTAACTGTCACCTCAGTGCCGACCCCTCCAGGCTGTCTTCCATCATCGTGGGCAGCCTGATCACCCTCTACTGTAAGGCATATAATACTATTCTTACCATATGCATTGTTAAAAAATTGTTCCGACAATTGTAACTGCTGTTAGGTGTGAAAAATATACAAATATACAGGTTAAATATCACTTGTCTAAGACCACTAATGAGTTTAGGAATCCACGACTAGTTTCGACAACTGCAGATGTTGTCATCAACGAGTTTATATAATCACCCGTTGATGACAACATCTGCAGTTGTCGAAACTAGTCGTGGATTCCTAAACTCATTAGTGGTCTTGATAAGTGATATATTGATATATAATTATAATGTCATTCCACAAAGTTAACGCCAATTCAATAAATAATATAATATACAGGGTGTCCCGTAGCTAGTAACAATATTCTTTTCATTTTGCATGAAATGTCGACAGTTATGGAGATGAGCAAATCGAACTTTGCCGTCAGGTGGTGGTGGTGTAACACCAGAAATTGCTTATTTCTTTATATACGTCTTTGCGTTTTTTTCTTTTGTTTTTCAACGTGTTTTTCGACCCTGCCTGACCCTTGGACTGATTTATAATTAATGAGTAGATAATCACAACGACCTCTGGACTGATTTGGATATATTGGAAAGCGTCATCGATCAGAAGAAGCGAGGTCCAGCGAACCACTCTTATTTTCTCATTCCTCTCCAGAACATTTGTATATGTTAAATCTAACTTAAAAAACATGTCGTCATATTCCCTTTACATTCATACATCCTTTGACAAATCTAAAACAAATTTAGCATCATTACCCTTTAGGATCCTGCACAAGACACAGATACTCTCCCCCCCTCCCCTGTATAAATGTTTATTATATTGAATCCTATCTATTTAAAATTTTGCTCAGTTGTACTCTAGGATCCTGTTAAAATAATATAGCTCCACTCCTTCAAATATCTAACGTTTTCCCTACTTGGATCAAATTTTTAATGCATTGTTGCACTCTAGTACTTGCGATTAACTTGAAATGTGTTTGTTTCCAGGTATTTTCTGCATTGCATTTAGTTTGAGTCTGATATACCTAATAGATGATCTCTGCGCGGGCACCACCTGGGTGGTGGTGCTGACCTCTGTTTTTGGAGCGCTGATGCTGCTGTGCATGCTCTTCATCGCCCTGCAACCTAAATCCAAGACCGAGCTGACGTTTGAGGTTAAGATTTATATTAATTTCTAAGTACGATTAAAAATATATTTTAATATGAAAAATATCTTCATCTTGTTGAAGATTGTAATAAATATTTAAAAAAATATTATTGCTGGATTTGGCGTTGAAATTGTAGAGATTATTCATGATCATCATTAAAATGAATGGAGAGTATCAGAATCTTTCGTGACAGGTGAAGTATTAAACTAAATTATACTTTTCTGATAGGACCTTGATAAACAGTACATTATAATGTACACAATACAAGTTAGTTGTATTGTTATATTGAATACGTATTATAAATGCCAACTTAATCTTCTTCGTAATTTCAATAATAGTGCTTGGTTTGCAGCAAAGTCCTGCATCTCATTCTCCACTACGCTCTATCCTCTTCAGCTTTCTTCAGCTATCATATCCTCGCATACTTGTTCCAAATACTCTCGTTGGGGATGCACCCTTTAATTTGTCCCCTCTATTATGTCATGCAGGAGAGCATTTAGTCAGGAATCTCCCTGTAAGCACTGAAGTCTTATAGCATCCAATCTGTTATGTCATAGCTCTGGAATTCACATTTTGCTAAAGTAAATCGTCATACGCGACATTTTAGTACATTCTGAGATACACAAATAAAACTGTTTTAAAAAATAATTGCACAGACTAGATTTACAAAATTTTTTTAAAAATAATTACTAGGCCAGGTTCCAGATGGACGGCAATGTTTTTTTAGTATATCTCCATTTTTTTATATGACAAATTGATTCATTCATCTCAGAATGTACTAAACGGCACATATGATTTATTATATGTATATACAGTGACGAAATATTGAATTCTTCTGTAATAAGCATAGTTTCTTCAATTTTACCATCCTCCACAAATAATAAAAATACAAGATGCTAACAAGTTGAAAGTTACGAATAAACTGGTCTCAATGTTTGAGTGAGACCCTCCCTACATAGGTAGAAAAAATAATGGGCACAAGCAATTATTTTTGCCCGCTCTTATCCATTTTTAAAGGGTGGACACCTTTCTGTGTTCGCTGCCGTACTTGTTAATTATTGTTGATTAGCTCTGTTGCACCCTATATTTTGTCACACTTATGGATAAGTAGTTTGGTGTACAGGGATTACAAATTGAAGTGGCATTAAAATTCAACTGATATTTTATTATACAAGATTTATAAAGGGTTGGTTTTTTCGACAGGTTCCTCTTGTACCCCTAGTTCCTTGTATAAGTATTTTCGTAAATATTTACCTGATGTTGATGCTGGATGTCTACACCTGGATTCGCTTCGGAATCTGGATGGCTGTCGGTGAGTTCCATAATATTAAATACTTAATTAATTTTTTACCTTATTTGAAATAACTATTCCTTAGGCCAACTAGAAATGTATTTTTTTAATTTTATAAATGACTCTGTCCACTTACTTTAAGTGGACAGAGTCATTTATTTTAAAGTTATTTTTTATTTCCTTAAGGTATGAACATAATAAATACAAATTGAAGGAATTTAAATGCAGCGGAATTTCGGTTTACGAACTTAATCCATAAAACTGTTTGTAAACCGAAACAATTATTGCATGCAAAATCATGCAAATCAATATAAAATGTATTAATCTGTTTACGATCCCAAGAAAATGGCGCTTTGTCATCTTTATTTTTTTTTCTTGTTTGAAATTCTGTAAAAAACAATAAAAAAAATATGATTTGAACTTAAAAGGAGTTGTAAAAAAACAAAACGAATTAACTTTATTTTAACTTTTACTTACAAAATAGTAATGTATAATTAATTATTTGATGAAAAGGGAACTCTCCTTCCTTGAAAATATTGGGTGTTTGAATTTAATCAGGATTCCTCTTACGAAAAACCTATTACTTTCTTTCTTCTTGCTTTTTATAATGTTTTTGAAATGAGGCATGGCATCATCATTAAACATTTGGTAAAGTTTTATCAGGATGATATTTTTCCATAAAATTTGAACCTCACTCTATATCGTGAATCTAGGGCCTGGGAACATCTTCCATTCATTCACTTTTTTAAATAATATTTTCCCGTATGTATTTGTGACTCCCTGTCTATTTGTAAGCCGAAATTCTTTTCGCAAACAAAAACATGTTTTCATCAGGATTTTTGTTCCTAAACAGAACAGTTCGAAAACTGTTGAGTTGAAAAAAGAGTCGTTCGTAAACTGAGGTTCCACTGTATGTGTCTATAAATTTATCTTCACCAAACTGAACTGCACACGCCTCTTCTCTTACTAATGATCAAAGTTATATTTTGCAAGTTCATCATTGCGTTTGTCATATTAAAAAAACATTCTTTGTGATTAAAACGTGCACTGGGATGTGATAATGATACTTTGTTTAAAAAATCTCTTAAAAATATTATAATTTTATACAAATAGCATGTCTTATGTCTGTGACATGATCTTCTCCTAGTATTTGCTTCGTCTTTCAAATGCCATGGCTAGAATATGCGGTGCTATGACATATACAATGATGGATTTGCATCGATATGATTTAGCCTAATACTCATTAAGTAATTATCATATTTTATCAACTTCAAAGCCTTTTAAAAAAAACTAGATTTCATTTTGCAATAGTATTTTATTATTTTTAAAGAATTTAATGTTGATAATAAATACACTGTTTAAGGCTTTTTCACATTGTACAAAATTTCACATTTGATTGCTATTTATTGCTATCCTCCACCACTGTTAATCCTTTCACAATTAGACTAATGATTCATTGATTTTTCTCATTAGGACTTCCGATATATCTTATTAGTCTGTGTGTATACGAACGTGGCGGAAACTATTTGATGCATACTCAGAAATCTTCAATTAATGGCAACATGTCTGGTAACTTAAATTACGCCTTTGAAAATATGGCAGAATGTCAAGAACGCGTCACCTCATTGATTCCCGATGTCAAGATTATTGTACAATCTCCAACACCTCCTAACACTAAGGCGTCGCTGGTCCGAGAAGGAAATCGCGATCCGAATAAAATTGAGGAACCAAAAGAAATCAAGCAAAATGGTTATGCACATCCCGAACAACAAATTATAATTCAAGAAGTGCAAAAGAAGGAAGATCAAATAGTTGTTAATGATGATATTGATGAGATTGCTGATGCTAAAAGGATTTTGAGAGATTCATTTAGAGAAATTGAATTGCTGGACCAAGTTCTCAAAGACGAAGAGGAAGCTTCGCAATTCGCAGTGTTTGAACCTGTCAACGAAATAGACGACATTCCTTACCAAAATATTCCATTACACCCTCGAAATTCCCAACCTGACGACCCTAATCCCGAGGTTGATTGTGTGTTGTCCAATGGTGAAGGAGTCGAGTCGCTTGTTGTTTCGTCCGAGCAAAATGTTGTTGTTTTAGTTCACAGGGAAAACGATCCACAACCAGCAAAGAGACACATGTCGATGAGTCTAAGTATTTCCGGTGTTACACCTGACGGCAATGAAGATGAAGACAATGTAAGTACTGTAAACGAAAATGTCAATCTCGGAGAAGATAGTTTGACAAATGATAGAACGCCCAATGCGATTACCGAGGAACCACTAGTGTTCATTCCTGAACCTCCCCCCATGAATATGGACTATTTTTCTGTAAAACCTCGAACTTTGCCCATTATTCGATACGTCCCTAGGTCGAGGGTAAGGGAACCAGAGCCAAAACCAGATTATGACGACGACAAAAACAACCAGAAAGACGAAGATGACAACGTTGCTGGTCAACTGAAGGCCGGCACCAGCCAACGAGCTACCTTCATTAATAAATTAAACATCCTTCTCAAAAACAAAACAGGAGCAAAGTTTGCCAAGGCCGGAGAACTTAAACGTAGCAGTTCCAGCAATGCACTAGAAAATGTAGAAATCGAAGCAGAGCCGGCTTTCAGGGATATATGGGAAAAGCGCAAAAGTGAGCCCAGTTTAATCACAGCTTTGAAAACGGAACTTTTACAAAAAACACCTCAAATATCTCCTCATACTGCCTCCGTGTCCAGTACTTATATAGATATAAATGATAAAGATGATTCTTTACCCAAAAATATTTCACCACCGAATAGCAGAAAGATTAGCCTAACAAATAAGACTGAAACCATACCGAATCAAAACGATAATACAAAAATAAGAAACCGCGGAGATCCTAAGACACCCCTAGATATCAAAACATTGAGCAAAAAAGATTTGAGACTCAAGTTAGAATCAATCTTGGCTTTTGGCCCTCCATTAGCTCATCCTCGGTCAAGTAAACGATTAACTGCTGAGAGTAATATCGACATCACCAAATTCGATAGTGAATTAGAATCCGAACAAATTAAAGATACTATAGATGATGAAATGAATGAAGTTATCAAACCAATTCCTAAAGAAAACTACACTAACACGATGAAGCTGCAGCGAGCTCGCTTTGGCGATGTCCTGAAGTCAATTCAATTCAACAATAGCCGTCGGGGCTCAACCACTTCCGAAGTGGAATCAAACTTAGATCATAATGGAAGGCAAAGAGTGACATCAGATGATGTTTAAGAATGATTCATTTTGTTTAGAAAGATATTCCTAACGAGGATTAATAAATCGGGATCGACTGAATATCCTCCATAACTAAATTAATGATTATTAAATTCTAAAACGCGATTCAATTCTCTTATGAATGTTTAAAGTTATATTGTGACCAGTATTAAATATAAGTTTTTAAATTAGTATTAAGCGTTTAAATGAATTTGTATTTCTGGACGATCTAAGTCACTCTGAATATTGTTTAATGAAAGGTGTGCAATTTATTAAAATACAAAAACCTCACGACGAATCTCAGCTTAGTACAGTCCAGCACAGGGCTGGCCCGAGGCAGGTGCAAAGGGTGAGACCCCTCGCTTGTTACAGACAGATAAAGAAAAACATGGGGTTATTTATTCGTTCCAGCCTAATTCAAGTAGGGGGCCCTTAAACCTTGTTATTTATGTATTTTAGTATAATGCTTTTTGGGTATTACATAATTGTGCTGATGCACTGAGAATAAAACGAGACAAAGCTCGTTCATTGTAATATTACACAATCAATCTATTGCATACATTCGTTCATGACATAATTTTAGTAAAATAAATAAGTGCATTTTAAATTATTCTTTTATGCTTGAAAATATTCAGGCAACACTTGGTCTGCTTTTTACCCATGCGTGTACATACCTTTACACCCATCCCTCAATCCTCCTGGCCGGCCCTGGTTCAGTTTCAAAAGAAGTCTTTACTTACTCAGTTGTATAGTCTGAGCGTGTCCCCTTGAATGGGCATTGTTGTTTAGTTCCAATGCGAGATTCAATGTTAAAAAAAATATTTATGCGGTTGTGGACTATTGGATTTTTCAGTATTATCACTACCACTACCCAAACTAAAAATTGTACTTGATTCGAAATTCAGTGTGTTTTTGTGTTTGTGATTATATTTATGCCGAAGAAAAATCACACAAATGCCGAGATAAAGTACAAGGAAGCTTGAGATATGATAGAGATTACATCACACTGAATATATCCGTTCCTGGATTGTGGCGGAAAGCTTTCAAATGCCTCGTATATTCATCGCTGAGCAAGGTTAAACGGTGGCCTTACAATATGATCACTGTTGATCACTCGTAGTAGGGATTTGGTGGTGGGCGTAACTCAAAAATATTTTTATTTATCATTGAACCGTGACTGTCTCTGAAACATCGTTCAACTCTTCAAAAGTTCTATGTTAACATAGCTTACTGCTTGCTCAACATTATTTTTCTTTATGTTTTTCTTAATCTATTAATATATGTACCTCTAAATTCTGCATTATTCAAACGAAATGTTTACATAAAATTTATGAAATAAGCAATGATATTGTACTTGCACTAAAATATTAGTGTAGTGTAGTTTTCAGGAGTCTGTTAAACCCCTTATTCTGTATACCTCGTTAATTCGAACCCCGATAATTCGAAATTCAGCATAATTCAAAAATTTTAAAACCCTCAGTCCCAAAATTTTAATTTTATAGTAGATTAACCCCGATACTTCAAAAACCCTGGTAATTCATAATCTGAAATAATTTTTTGCCCCTTAAACCATAAATCAATATATTTCAGGTCACATAATTCGATTTTTTTTTTAAATTTGACATAATTGAAAAAATATTTCAATTTTTTTCACGAGCGAGAACAACAAATATGTAAATATCGGTTACTTTAGTAATAGAAATGTCGCGATTTTGAATGAGGTTCTGCATAATTCAAAATTGTTTTTTTAGGTCCCTTGAATTTTGAATTAACGCGGTTCTACTCTATATTTGTGTGGTTCATGCTACGTGTCATGTTTACTCCATATTACTG
>JADDOH010011992.1:0-18090 GCA_016648135.1 Agrypnia vestita
TACGGTGGATGTCTTAGACATTCCAATTGAAGCTCCTCTAATTTGGTAGCCGTCTGTTGTGCTGTGTGTGGTCTAGCGTTATCATGAAGCAGCAGTGGCCTAGAGCGATTAACCAGCCTCGGTTGTTTAGCAGCTAGCTTTTTCATCATGGTTTGCAGTTGCTGACAATAGACATCTGCCGTAATCGTCTGACCAGATTTAAGAAAGCTGTAGTGAACGACACCAGCACTAGTCCATCAAACGCTCACAAGTAACTTTTTTGGAGTCAATTTTCGCTTGGGGCATGGTTTGGCTGGTTCGGCAGGGTTCAGCCATTGCGATGAGCGCTTCGATTATCGTACAGGATCCACTTTTCATCACAGGTAATGATTCGATTTAAAATCCCTTCATTATTGTGCCGGTTGAGTAATGCAACGCAGCAGTCAACGCGCGTTTGTTGATTTTCTTCACTCAATTCGTGATGTACCCACCTTTCAAGCTTTTTCACCTTACCAATTTGCTTCAAGTGGATTAAAACAGTTTTATCACTAACACCGCAGCCTGCAGCTAACTCGGATGTGGTTTGCGATGGATCCGCTTCCACAATAGCCTTCAATTCTTCATTATCAACTTTGGGCTCCGGCCGTCCACGGGGCTTGTTCTGCAGGTCGAAATTTCCAGAACGAAAACGTTGGAACCAAAAACGCACTGTGTTTTCTTTTGCGGCACCGTCGCCATACACATCATTAATCCTTCGAGCCGTTTCTGCAGCACTGGTGCCACGGTGGAACTCGTACTCGTAAATAACGCGATATTTCAAGTTTTTCATTTTGTAAACTGAGTGACGCAAAGAAAAAAACAATTGAGGAAAAAACAAATGAATTATAATTTTCAAAACACAAATACATGAGTAAATAGCTGTATAAATTTGGATTTGGAATTCCTAACCAAAGAGAAGATATTTGAGATCAAATTTGCCAGTACGGCAAAACGTCAATTTCATATGTAAGGACCTAATAGTACAAAACAGAGCGATGCGCACAATACTGAAGTGTAATAGGAGAACTAAAATAGCAAAAATGTTGAATGCCCTAGGACTGGAAACCGTAAATCAAAGAATTATATATAATGTAATGGTGCAAATATTCAAAATTAAACATGGATTAGTACCCAAATACTTTGATGACAGGATGAAGATGAACAAGGATTTTCATCCCTACAATACAAGAGGAAGCGACAACATAAGACTACCAAAGAAAAAGAAAAACACCTCACAAAATTGTATGATGTATAAAGGTATAAAAATCTTCGATAGTCTATATTAGCCCACACAATATTATGGAACTAAATAATTAAGATAAATAAATAAATAAACACAAATCAACTGGAGTTCATTGGAATACGATGTCATTCGATTCGCGCATTTCCTCACAAGTATTCTTAATTGCATTTTCCAGGTTTTGAACAAAAACTAGTATTACTAAACTGACGACAGCAAGAAGAGTGTAATATTCGATTATGTCACGAATCGCGGTGATGTTTCGAAATAATAATTATATTAACCCAGTTGCGCTCCGACTGGAAATAATTTGAATGAAAAACCATCCCGACTCCGGTTCGAGAGAGCGATTTCTCGATTGCAAAAATAAAGCTCTTCGTCGGGTTATCGAGATGTCGAACCGAATCGACTATACGTCCGAAATATTCTTTCCATTGTACACGGTGTAAATCCAGAAGAAGCCGAACCGCTCGAAGACGACCTTTGTTTTAATAAAATCGAATCGGATTTGCCGAAAGATAAGTCTGGACAAGGACATTAATTAAAATTCGAATATTTTTACGTAAAATCGGCCCTAGTAGTCCGGTGGGCGCTGCACTGACTTCTCGTATCGAGGTTACAACACATCCGTGTGCTTTACTCGAGCCTGGGTGTTTTTGCGATGTGTTTCGCTGCAGTAATTGGGTCTCGTAACCTGTCGCGGAGTTCTCGGGTTTCTTTTAACTTTTAAACAGATCAATTACATAGTGACCAACGCATCATCTATGCTCGGTTTTGTCATAAACACATGTAAAGATATCAAAAATCTCAGTAGGTACCCTCAAGACGCTTTATTTCTCATACGTTCGTAGTATTTTAGAATATGCATCAGGTGTGGAATCCAGGTTATGCAGTACACAAAAATAGAATTGAAAGCGTCCAAAACAGATTCGTAAGATACCTAGACCTCCGCTCATTTAGATCTCATTTAAGCAATGAAGATTCTGCGAAGTTTTTTAACATGCAGACTCTAACTTGTCGAAGAGACGTAGCTGACACGGTGATGTTATTCAAAATAAGACACAATCTAGTGATAGTCCGGAACTTCTTCAACGAATATCTTTCCACAACCCAACTTGCAATAACAGACATTCACCTACTTTTCATCTTCCCTTTTGTAAGACCAACTCAAAACAAAATTCCTTTATGTACAGATCCACAAACTCAATTAACATAAACTATCATCACATTGACATTTTCAACTCAACGATAAGAAACATAAAACAAAGAATATCTACACAACCGCACCCAAACTAATTCCTACAATTTATCTTCCCTTCTATTCCCGTCCCATATTCCCCACCACCCTCTCCACTCGCTGTTAAAATAATTTAAAAAAATATTTTACTACGTCACACTTGTTCTAATAAATTACCATATTCTAATAAACTATGTTCTAATAAATAAAACTATGTTTTAAGAAATTACTATATTCAATGGAAAATTTGTAGTTGGCATAATTTTAAAATCCATTATTTTATATTTGTTAATATGATAATACGCTGTTAATTTTCCCTAAAAATAAACAAATAAACTGTCCATAACTCGCGGAGTAGTCATAACACCGTGCGATATTGCTGAAAGTGACGGAAGACACCAGAACGTCGCAACTATTAGTGCAGGGTCGTGTCAAACCGAATCTAACTAAATGTCAGATTCGTTGATTGCAGAGACGAGTTTCAGATTCGTTAATTGTTAAAATAATATCAATACAAAAAAAAATTTGTTAAAATTAGATGACGTTATTGTAAATGGGAAGATTCTGAGCAAACTTGAGCGGAATGCAGATGATACGGTACTTCCGCAAGTAACTTTGAGGATTTACGTCTGCTTGCCAAGTAATGAATATATCGCTCATGACAAAACAATACCTCGTAAGCCACTTAATACGGATTTTACAGGGAGGCAAAAAACTGCATAATACCTAGATTTTTCACAATAAATAGAATACGAGAAATTGCTTGCATGGAATAAGAGACACAAATAATTATTTTTAAGATAAAGCTTTTGCCAGATTACATATCCACACATTTTAAAGACAAATACACAAAATACTTGACTTTGACAGGTGTGGTAAAGGTACGAGGTATTGTTTTATCTTGAGCGATATGTGAAAATTTTGGGTTAGAACTCAATACAACTAAAACGAAATACGTGATCATTAGCAAACATAACGCAGTTGACAAAGAAGGTCTTTATATTTCTAGAACTAAATTACAGAAGGTACTAGGTATGTATTGTATACTTGGGCTGTAATGTAAATGAAAGATGGGATCCTTCCGTTGAAATCAAATGCTGATTTGAGCAAGCTCGTGCAACCTTTATCCGCATGAAAAAACTTGTTCTTCGATCATGATCTCAACCTTCGATTACGAATGCTAATGGTCAGATACTACGTGTTCTCGATATTATTTTATAGAATGGAAGCATGGACGCTTGCCGAAGAATCAACGGCAACTTGAAACATTATATATGTGGATTTATACAGAAAAATATTCAAAATAAGCTGAATGAACAGGGTTACGCATGGAGACTTTATGGTTCGGATGAATAAAGAGAAAGAAGTAATTAAAAAAATAAAAATCCGAAAACTTCAACACCTCGGACATTTCATGAGACATCCAGAGAAATACGTGATCTTGCACCACTTAATGCGGGGTATTTAGAAGGAAGTCGGGGCCCCGGAAGAAGGATAACATGGCTGAAAAACGTAAGACAGGGGTTTGGCCAGTCTTGTAGAGTCCTTATTGTAGAGCTATTTCGGGCCGCAGTAAATGAATTAATGATAGCCAACGTCCATTGAACGGATGGGGTACAAAAAGAAGAAGAAGAAGACACGCTTCTTGTGAAGTCTTCTGTTGAATAAATTCGCCCTGTCCTTCAAAGAACAGTCATAACACACACTATGATGTAAATTCTCAACTTTCAAACATCGCGAAAACACACAGACACCAGCTACAGTAGATTCTACCATTCGTTCCGTATCCGCATTGTTTTAAAATATTCAACTTTCGCGCACGCGTATTCGGTTCTGCCTATTAAGGTTTTCGAAACAAGCGTCGTTTCTCGACCATTTGCGGATAAAAACACATTCTGGATACGGGAAATATTTGGTAGTAGGTAATTTGGATAGGCCATAATATAAGGCACCCAGGCCTGCTTTTTACCATCGTCGAGGGAAATGTTGAAGGCAACAATCGTAGAGCGGATTATCGGAGATGTGCGCTGTAGCACCTACCCAGAAATGAAGAGGCTGGCAGGTGACAGAGAGGAGTGAAGAAAGCGAGGGCTTGTTGCAGACCGATCCTAGGATTGCGACACAAAAAAGGTATAAACCGAATATCCAGCATCCTTTCTGCAAAAAGTAACCGACCTCCATTGATGTGGAGTCCAAACTGCACCGTCAACAGTCGGAAGTCTTGCGGCGTGCAGCGCAACTACTGAACCCGACTAATTTCAATTGTCGCGTTTCTCGGATGTGACGGTGTTCGACAGCATTAAAGGCGCGTGCCTAGATCGCGATCTGTAACAAGTTGCATTCGAATTGTATCTTTTCTTCGGATCGTTCGCTGGACACTGCCCTTGAGGCGCGTTTCACAAAGCCCGGCGCTGCAAAATGCGTAATTACCGAATAGCCCTCCCCGCGCCGGCGGCGGAGGGGAGGCCACTTTCTTCAGCCGCGGCTCTCAGCTGCCGCGCGCGCGGACCACACGCCACTCTTGGTAGCGCGGCGATCGACGTCGATCGACATTCGATAGAGAGCTCGCTTCATCGGAATGCGTTCGGTCGGGTGAATCCGTAATAACAGTGAGTGCGTTATATGACCGGCGAACTGTGCCATTCAAGTGTCCGGCAGTGCGGGATGTGCCGGGTGAGGGTTTGAAGTGCGGACCGGAGACACGGACCAGGCGATGAGGACGGCGAGGCTGCTGGCGGCCCTGGTGGGCCTGGCCCTGGCGCTGCTGACGGGGCCCGCGGGGGCCCAGGAGGAGCCCCTGGAGGAGAAGGATCTGGCGGGGTATTACGACACGCAGGTATCCCAGTCCGGTACATCAAACGTAGCGCGTCTCCTCTTCGCGTATTGCCTGTTTTATCAACCATATTTGTACCTTTGCAACAACCTACCGCAACAAATCATCACCTATGTGTTGCTGCGAGATTGTTACATTATTTATTGAATTGGCGTAAACTTTGTGGAATGACATATTATAATTCTATATAAATATAGCACTTCTCTGAGACCACTTGTCAGTTCATGACTACACGACTAGTTTCGACAACTACAGTTGTTGTCATCAACGGGTGATTATATAAACTAAAGCATGAGAGTAAGATTCTTACATTTTACTAATAATGTGAAAAAATTAGGATTTAGACGAATTTACGTCAATTTTTTTTATTTTATTCAATAGGTAATTTCACATTTCAACAAGTACATCTTACACAGAATGTCTCGTAGCTAATAGCAAAAACTTAGGGGGAGTTTTCTTAATTCAAACAAGCGAGAAAAGCGACATCAAATTATTTAGCATTTTTTTTTCGCAATATTTCTGACTTATTTTCTGTAAAACGTTGAACATACAGCTACCATATAAGTTACTGTAGTCATGAAAATAAAAAGCAAACTTTGATATCATTTTTCTTCGTAACTGTCGTTACAACCGGCATTTCACCCAAAGAGTAAAGAATATTTCGATTCAAAATTCAACGAAGAAAACTCCCCAAAGTTTTTGCTATTAGCTATGATAAATCCTGTATACACCTCACACATACAACATTTCATCCCAACATGTAAACAAAACACAATTTGGTCACAATTTATACAGGGTATCTCATAGCTAAAGAAAATATTATTTACACTTTGGGTGAAATGCTACACGGAAGTAGGCGACATCGAAGTTTTTTTTCAATATTTTTACTTATTTTCAGTAAAACGTTGGACTAATATTAAAAATTTATTCGCTTTGATATAAATCAAATAAAATTATTGAAACCTTGCAGAAATTTGAAAATAAAAATGTTTTGTACGGTTTTCGTCATTATCCAACATTTTACAGAATATAAGTCGGAAATATTGAAAAAAAAATCTCTCATCTCCGTAACTGTAGACATTTTCACCCAAAGTGTAAAGATCAAAATTGAATGTAGCAGCCACCCCCACAGTGATTGCTACTAGCTGCAAGACGCCCTGCATAGTATGTTGTGATATGTTACGATGATACAATAAGGTGCGTGTTATTGGTACACGATACGATACATGTACATACGCAAACAGCACCAATTTTTGTACTGCATCAAATTAAAATTTCAACATCAAAATGAAATTTAGATCCGTAACAGGAATCTTGTGTGACCAGGAAATGCCTATAAAACTTACAGGAAAGGTATACCAGACTATTGTTAGACCCGCGATAATGTATGGCTCCGAATGCTGGACTATGTACAACTCCTACTCTAGGCAACTCGAAACAGCAGAAATGCGAATGCTCAGATAGTCGGCAGAAGTAACATTAAAAGATAAGATTAAAGTAGTCTGAATGTCACGGACATATAAGCTGGAGGAGCGACAGTTGAGATGGTATGGACATATAAGCTGAAGAAGCGACAGTTGAGATGGTATGGACACATAAGACGGAGACCACGAGACCACACAGTGAAGCAGACAATGTCTATGGAACTTCATCGACAGTCAAGAACTTCATCGACAGAGGAAGACCAAAGAACTCCTGGATGACTCAATGCTCCGAAATATTATAGAGAAACGGCCTGGATGAAAGAGATACCCAGAACCGATGAAGATATAGCCCGAGAAGAGCCGACCCCAACAGCCTACCTAGGCAATGATTTGGGATAGTGCAAGGAAGAAGTATGGATTAATTCACCATACATCTCTAGACATTTAAAAAATCATCACCTAAGAAGCTACCAGGCACGGAAACGCAAACCTTAATATTTTTTTAAATATTTTTTATACTCATTTACGTGCCAATATCTATATTTACAACGTTTACAGTGTCAATAATGTTCACGGTTATTGTTATAATCATGCGCGGTCGACGTACGAAATTTAGAATTTTCAAAGTGGTCGAATAGATCCTGAATACGAAGAAAATCCTTTATGTTTAGTAATCGACGTTTCCATGGTTCGTCGCGTTTATTGAAAGTATACTATAGTAGTGCGCAGAGCTGCGCAATACTCGAGCATGCATTCCGATCCTGATTGCACGCATCAGTTACGGAATGTATACCTTGCTAGTACGCAAAAATCGATTATATTTTCAAGTACCGCATACAAAAATAAGAACTGGAAAACGTACTATGTTAGTACCACTCCGCAATAGCCGAGTATGCTGTCTATAATAATTATTATAACAAATTTCTTAATAAAAGATGATCGTCACTTCAACATGTTTCGTTTAATTTGCGCAATTAAAGACAGGCTTTGTCAGTTTGCCCGCGATATATACTATTTTCAAGTCACGATAGTAAGCTAGTATTTATGGTGTTATACGACAACTAAAAGTTTGATTAAAATCACATTTTTTAATAGCTATATACAAGTGAGTTCTGAAATGGAGACCTTGGGAAAATAAAAGAGGCATCGGAAGACCTCAAAAGAGATGGGCCGATGATATTGTCGCTGTGGGGGGAAAGAAATGGCTACAATTAGCCAACAACAGGGAAGAATGGAAAAATAAGGAAGAGGCCTATATCCAGCAGTGGAAAGACGAAGGCTGTTGAAGAAGAAGAAGATATACAAGTGAAACTAATTCAAAAGCATATTTACAATATCTCATTCAAATATTCAAAAGTCTAAGATTATTAATCCAATTTTGCTAAATGGGTACTAGCCTAGTACAGTTTCTGAACTTCCGTATTACCCGATGAGGTGGAAACTATACTCGAGAATCGCGCGTAAATCGAGTATACTTTCATGACATACTCGTATATTTTATTTTCGCTCTTGAAAGTATAGTTCGCTAGTACAGTATGAGTGCGTGCTGGCACAGTATACTTTCAACAAACGTCAAGGAATATGGATGTTAATTAATATTTTGCAACTCGTGTACGCACTTAAAGTGTTATTAGCTATTAACGAACCGGCAGTTCTCTCGAAAGCTCAAAAGTGCGAAACCGAAAGTGAGAAAGTCCCGCGAGAGTGATAAACCAACGCGACGATCGGCTCGGAGCGCGTCTCATCTAGAAAGCTAGGAATCGAAATGGCATTTAATTTTCTCCCCATAAATATGAATATAATTAATTCACACGTAAATAACAATGTCTTCCTAACATGCCATGTATCGGGCATCAGCGCGTCGTGGTTGAAGTGTGATTCCGAAACTGGACAGATTCTCCGAAGGCGGGTCCAGTCCTCCTTTCTATTAGATATTCCTGCATTTTTGTTAGATATTCACTTGTTTTCGCTTCGTTCTAAATTAATGACTTCGTCGATTGTTGAGGCTTCTAACGCATTTGACTTCCAATAGCTAGTTTACCTGAATACGTCAGCTTTTTTACTTTCACATTATAATAGGTATTTTAGATGTATGTAGCGTTAACTTTGTGGTTGGACATAATTATTAATTTTAATTAAACAACTTTGTATTAACCTATTATTAGTTGTGGTTAATACAAAATTCCATTCTCCGCAAATAACAGACAACTAACACTTCGCTCAGCATCAACATCTAACACAAATAGGTTAGCTGAAGTAAATCGCGTCCACAAAACTAATTTCAGGGATCGTGCTTTCGCGGTGGCTGGACCAAATTTATGGAACAAACTACCTAATAAACTGAGACAAACATACAGCTTACCACAGTTCAAAAACAACTAAAGACGAATTTATTTAGAGAATCCTATAAAAACCTATAGAATCTGACCACAAAAACTAGCTAATGCTTTCCACTCTTAGTGTGTACGCCGCGAAAACACCTTATTCTTTCAGGCACTCCCAACTATTATAGTAATTTTATTTAATTCTTTAATTCCATTTCTTGCATGCCACTTAGTGAATAAGTAATTTAGTAAATAAGTTTTTTTAGCAGTAAGTTGTTTTGTAAGATAATTTTCTGTGTAAAGCGCCCTTGAGGTGAGTATTCGCGAAAACGGCGCTATATCAATTATCCAAATATTATTATTATTATTAAAGTTGTTTAATTAAAATTAATATTTTCACATTATACATATTAGTTACTGCTCCCTCCGTTTATACCTCTTAGGGCCGGTTGTATGTATGTATCATTATATAGTAATATTTCGTTTAAAGCGTAGATTTTTGCGTTCTCCACCAATCAAACAAACCGTTTCCGTAAAAATCCATGCTTTAAGGAGGAATACCTACCTAGACATTTCGAAAAAATTAAAAAAAAAATTATTCGAAAGTATTTAGAACGTGTGGTGAAATTTCAAGCAAAAATTCAAAAAATAAAGTTATCGCTGATAATAGTGACACCTCTTTGTTGATTACACGCAGCGCTACACGCAGGTAGCTGCCAATCGGGCTCTTTCATAATAGAAATGTTAGACATATTTATATTATGTTTGTGAAGAGTGCTCGATGATATGGGAATTCTAAGCAAGGTGGAGAACTTATATTATGGACCTGGAATCGATGATTTTATGCATGTTAAAAAATTTCGCGACTTATTCAATACTCTATTTTCAAACACGTTTTACTCGAAACCATATTTTAAAAATCGGTGACCAAAACATCTCGGCAACCACCGAACTGATCAACTTGAAATTTCTAGTGGTTATTCTATACACAATTATCTAGTCATTGTCGTAGGATTTTTTTTAAAGTGACTTAGTTTTTTTGATCGGTATACCCAAATTTCTCCTTAAAAAAAGCCATTTTAAATTCAAGTGCCCCCCATTTTGTCAAAAATCTATATTTTCAAAAACCCCTGTGTCAAAGACTAAATTAAGCCATGTATTCACTAGGGGACAAATTGTCCCTCAACAGCACGCGCGGCACAGAGTCTACGTGACGTTGCAACGTCGTGCACTGTTCCGCGACGGCGCGCACAACATGGCGCGGCATTTCTACGTGCCGTGGCAACGTTGCCATGCGCACGGTACCCGAGCGTACTCACTGCAACATTCCGCGGAGCGTCAGTACCACGTGGTATGTTTACAAGTGGATACGCATGCGCTGTATCTGTCAAGATGACAGTGTGGGGAAACGAAATTGTTCTTGAACTCATCGAGCTGTATCGATCGAAGATCGCATAGAATGTCCGTCCTTCTTTTTCTTTGCAGTAAAGAATTTCGCATTCTCCTCTTACGTTTCGATAAACTCATTAATATAAACAGATACGCAGTTGACATCATAACCTCCTAGGGCCACATTTCCGTGACGTGGAAAACAATAATTATTTGCAAAAAGGACCTTGTTTTTAATAATATTCAATTTACTACAGTATAATCTCGTTAATTTGAAATTGCGACCCAAAAAAACATTTCGAATTGCGCGGAATCCCGTTTTCGCCAAATGAGATACCGCAGCTGTCATCCATAACTTCGTCGGATGACATTTCCGCGACAAGATATGCGAGTCCCGGTGTGTACACGTCAAATGATCGCGTCATTGTCCCCGAAACATGAGCGTAGATGTTGATGCGACATGCCGAGTGGAATGTTTCGCGATTTGTCCCCTAGTGAATACATGGCTTTATAGTGACAATTTTGATCATCTTTTTGTTTTTATTTTATTTTGATGATTACAGATGAAACGTGAGTTGTCACCGCGGAGGACCTTTTTTTTCGGTAGTCGAAAGAACCTAAGAATTTTTTGCCAATGTTGAATTTTTTTTTTAAATATTCTTTAATGTATGTACTTTCATGTAGAAATGACACCAATATCATAATTCATATAGGTTTTCTTCAAAAAAATTCACAAAAATTGCCTTTTTTCGCACTTCGTAGATAAGTATTCTCCCTTAAACGAACTTTTACTTTAAACCAAGTTGATACAACCGTCCCTAGTTCACCTGAGCCACCCCTTTCTATCTTATTAACTATCACGCTACATCAGATTGGTATTCACCTGTAACTAGTTAATTTTTCTAAGTAAATTTACAGAAAATCGCATTGCATTTTGATAAAAGTCAAATTTGATTATAGTTTGGCCGGCTTTAGGTACTTCGTAAGCGAGTGTACCTTCATTACCAATCTGGAAAGAGAGCAAACGATGTTTCTAGTTTTCATATAATTTAAAATACGTAACGACGCAAGTAGGGAATGCAATCCCGATCCCGCGAGATCTCGAGGCATTTTACGAGATCAATCCCGAACCGAAAAATCGGACGAGATTATCGGGATTGATCTGCATTTTTTTATGTTTTGTATGTTTAATTGTATATGTCTATACAGCTTTTAGTAAGTACTTAAAACTTATGTTCATGTCACATTCAAATAATGAAAATAGCTTTGAATAATATTTGCTGTATTTTATCAACATAACATAGTAATAAAAACTACTACTAGTTAGTAGTTTTTGCTCTACTACATTGACCGATTGATGCTTGGAAAAACGCCTACCAAAACTTTGATGCAATGATTAATAATGAACATTTCATGAAAATTGCTGATATAAAATGCAAGGCACTGCCGTTAATTGCTATTCAGCTCTATAAACAAACAAAAAACACAAAAGTATTCGGGATCCCGAAAAGGCAATCCCGACTCGAGATAGCCCAATCCAGCAGCGACAGATGTTAGGAGTTTGCACGAAGATAATGAGACTATTGCGCCGGAGATGAATGAGAAGAAAAAACCGATTAATATATGCAATGGAGGAACCGGGTCAGCAGCCGAGGGACCTGTAGAGAAACCCGCTCGGCTGCTGACCAGCGCCGGCCAACTTTCCCTACTGCGGTGCTCCAGATCCGAAGTCCGGCGGTGTTAGGTAACTGCCGCTGCATTTCTGCGAGGGTAGCGGGAGCGATCGAGAGGGGAGGTGGGTGGCGTATTGTAATAATATAATAAGTAGAAAATAATTCAGGATCTCAGGAAAACAGATGAATAATTCGATATAAACTCGACATCCAACAATACCAGAATACAAATTTTAAAAAAAAATATACGTTTTTCAGATAAACAAACTGAAGTAAGAGCTCGACGCTCATTTTGTACGTAAAACCAAACTTCAAACAGATCTCCTGTAAAACTGTTTTTTTGTAGACGTCTTAGGCCGGCCGCACTTTGGATACGAATTATTACGTACGTATTCGTAAGATTATTTTCGTACCTATGGAGCGCGCACATTGAATGCGTCTTGCGTTGGTCACGATCAATTACTTTTCGCATTTCTCCAATAACGTTTGTGCCAAATGAATAATCTGTATTCTCTATTATGGCAGACTTAAATAATGACAAATTTCATGACTATCTATCTAATAGATTCACAAATGCTGGGGAAAATCGAAGTGCAACGAGAGCTCATAACATCGGAGAAATATTTAAAAGTTTTTTTTTGTTCGAAGTATACAATTATACCTCACCTTCATTAAACCAAATTATTTAACTTTGTATTTTATATATAACAGGTATTTTTTAGTTCTTTAGAGATTCTCCGCCATGATCTGCGCTGATGGTTACGTAGTTGAATCACTTTGGTCCCACAAACATTTGTAGTCATGTGTCAGATTGACAAAATTTTCAATATCCATCGTACGAAATCGCAAAAATTTCCGAACAAATCCGGATCGTGTCGGACGTCGCATTTATACGTGCGTACACGCACTACTAAATCGTGTACAGTGTGCGATGTTCAATGCTACTTCGAAGGTCAGGAATGTACTTGCGTATTCGTACGTATAGGTACGTCCTACTCAACTTCGTACGAAAACGCATCCAGTGTGCGGCCGGCGTTAGTTTACGTGGGAAACGTCGAATTGTTAGGTGATATTGAAGCGTAATCAATTCCATTCTTGTATTACATCTGTAACAACCATTCCTTTCTCTTTGTACAAATGCAGATCAGCTTCCTGATGATGATATAACTATTATATTTTACCTATATTTAGATAGATAGATAGATTTTGATATATTAGATATTCGTATTCACATTCATAGGTGACAACTTTTTATAGTGTTTACAAAATTAAATACCATGTTTCATTGACATGCTGAGGGTCTTGGCAGCATAGAAAACACTACATTAATTTGACGCCCTGCCTGCTACACTACTAATTTACTGTATTATAGTAGTTTATTATTATTATATATTACCTACTATCTACACAATGCGCACGGAATTGATAACATAGAATATAATGTATACTTTTTAATCGAACAAATTCATGTTTACATAAGTTAGCAGATTAAATTATCAAACTATATTACTAAACAGTTTTTATATACGTTTAACATATTTTAGCGTTGGATGTTGTCACTCAACTTGCCATTCCGGGTTATACAAATAAAAGAGGAAAGGAAGGTAACACTTCCATTAATCCAACCCTCAGAGCTGGTGGTATCAACTTGAATTATAGTAATCTTTCGGAAAAACCATAGACGAAAAAAAATGTATGATTGGTGGTGAACGCAATAGTCAATTGTTTAAACGAAAGATTGCTTAAGAGTAGCTTGTTGGTCTTGTGGTTAGGACACTCGCCTCGTGATCCAAAAGTCGCGGGTTCGAATCTCACTCCAGACCAGCAAGTTTCCTATTTCCAGTCCTATTTCCATAGCACTGTTTCTTATTTCCTATTTCCTATAGTCCTGTTTACATGCCACCGCGAAATTCGTTTACTATGTATTATTTTTCTTCTTTTTTTATTACCTTTTCTTTGTTCTTGTATTATTTTTCTTCTTATGTTATTACCTTTTCTTTTTTCTTGTATTTATTTATGTATTTCTTTTAAATAACGACGTATCTAATGGTGTCGGTCTGTGAATGGTTTTGTTTTTGCGGCCGTGCCGCCTCGCACCGGTTTATACGACCCGTGCGGGGCACCACGGTCTTGCATTGTAGCTAAAAAAAATTCAACCAGGAGACGAATGGAAGGACCGATATGGGAGCTTTTGCTCATAAAACGGTCCTGGATAAGCGGTGGGTACCATTCACAGTCCTGTGTACACAGCACAAGCGTTTATCTTAGTTTGACACGTATTACGTGTTCGCATCTCTATTTTTTTTTTTTTAAATACGTTATACAACCGGCCCTAAAACGTGTAAGATAATCTTAGCGGCTGAGACCATCTTAAGAGCGCCCTGTAGAAGCAGTCCTAGAGAAAATGAGTGATGGTGCTCCGGTGTTTCCAGGAATGGAAGGCGGTGGGACCCTTCACGCCCTCGCTGCCGGGAGACCCCCCGGCTGTCGGGGTTGGGGAAGAGGGGGAGCAGGGGCAGCCCCCGCGCAGGCGCCGCGGCCGCAGGAGGAAGGGCGGCGGGAGGCGCGGGGGGCGGCGCAGGAAGCAGCGGCCCTACCTGCCCGCGATGGACAGCAACGCGGAGCTGGCCGAGGACGCGGAGCGGGAAGCCTTCCAGGGCGAGGGGCCGCCCTCCAGCCCCGACGGCCTCCTGGAGCCCTACACGGGCCCCCCCGACGAGCTCGCGCTCCGAGACGAGGCTCCCAGGAGGAACAAGTCCTACCGGAGGGCGTACTCGCAGGCCAAGCGACAGGTGGGTTACTTCAATTGCGCAGTTTGTGTTTCTTTATTAACCCTTCTTCTTCTTCTTTTCATGCCCTGTCCATTTAACGGACGTTGGCTATCATGTTGTCTATGCGTACTTTGTTTACTGCGGCCCGGAACAGCTCCACAGTAGATTGGTCAAACCACTGCCTTAAGTTTTTCAGCCACGAAGTCCTCCTTCTTCCAGGGCCCCGACTTCCGGCAATCTTTCCCTGCATTATGAGATGCAAGATCTCGTATATCTCTCTCTGGATGTCTCATCACATGTCCTAGATATTGAAGTTTTCTGATTTTTATTGTTTTAATAACTTATTTTTCTTTATTCATCCGAGCCATAACATCTTCATTCGTAACTCTGTCCATCCAACTTATTTTGAGAATTATTCTGTAGATCCACATCTCGAATGCCTCAAGTCACCTTATCAGTTCTTCGGTAAGCGTCCAATTAACCCTTCGTCTCCGAATCAAATAACAATGAGTACTAATGTCTCACATTCCCTTTGCAGAAATTAGCATTTGTATCTATTGTAAGCGTTAATAACTATGTTGCAGGAAAGCCAAGAGCACGATGCCGAAGGAAGCTCCGCAGACCTGAAGGCGCTGCTCAAGCAGTCGGGGGGCCTCAGCCTCAGCGAAGTCCTCCAGCAGAGCAACCTCTCCCTGGCGGACCTGCTGACCGGCAAGAAGCGCGCTCTCTCGGCTCTCAAGACATCCGACGGTACTTATGAGGAACAATCGCAGAGAGCACTTGATGAATCCAATATAAAAGATCAGAAAGAAGAAACTGTCGAAAACCAAGAAAAACCCCGAAGAAGACTGCCGCCCCCCGGTAAATCCGCCAAATACCCCCCGAGAGAGCGGACGGCCAGTTCGAGTGGTCAAGAAGCGCCCAACCAAAGCAGGAATCAAGCGGAAAGAGAGGAGCTCCCGAGGAGACGCCTCCCCCCTGTGGCTGCCGCCAGGAAAACGAAACATAAAACAGAACAACAAACCGAAGACACGACGACCGAAAGGCACAGTTTTTCGCAAAACCAACCCAGAAAATCTGTGAACGAGAATATCATCCGACGCAGGGTGGAGGAACAGGAATCGTCTGTCGGCGAAACTACGGAAGTTCCTACAGACTTTAAAAATTTAATTGAAAATGATGATGAGGTGATAGTCACCACAAGCGAAGCGCCGCCGACTACAACGGCGAAGAAAGAGCACAGGGCGGAAGAAATTCAAAGCAGATTATCCTTGAAACCTCGACTACGCCTGCCTTCCATAAAACAAGTTCCCAGGAGAATCTCAAACCCCGAAATCAGGCCGAAGGCTGCTTTGACCAAAAACAGCAGCGACACTCTGCAGAATAATATAAAATGGAGAAAACCTGTCATACCTGCACAAGCTATCCCGATTAGCATCAAAGATTTGTTTGGCATGTCAGATATCATCTCGGCAGCCAAAATCATAACGAAAGCAAACACTGATACAACCACAACGATAAATGTATCCTCCACTACAAAATCCACCCCACCAAGCACTACTGAGCTGGTGGCCGTAGCGACTTTGGCAACGCTCACTTCCCCTGACCCGCCCGGCACAACCCTAGAAAGCACCGCGGCAGCACCCACCAGCGGACCCAGCGCGAAAGAGGAAATACTGGAGGTGTTAACCGATATCAAAGGTAGTAATTTGCCAGTTATTTCAAAACCATTACAAATAATAAAGGTCCAAAAAATCTGTTGATGTGTAGTATAATATAATAGGTAGATATCAAACTCCATACAAAAACAAAATGGAATCTTACTCTTAAATAATTATGTATGTTGCAGGAGGAGAACGCCTGACGCGCGTGCTGGCCGAGAGAAATATGAGTCTGGGGGAACTAGTGGCCCAGCGTGAACGGGGTTCCAGTCAGCTTCACCTGGCCGATATATTCCCCAACTCCTCGCGTACTCCCTCAGCCTCAGAGCCCTTCCTGTCCAAGTCCATGATCGAGCCCATCTCCCGCGAAATTTACCCATTGAAGGCCCTTTTGGAGGGGAACATGGGGAAAGCTCCGACCTCGCAACAGCAGGGAGATATCCGCCCTCCGCCGATGTTTGTAGATCTTACCAAAAACTCTCAGGGTGAAGACAATTTGGGTATAGTAACCCTATTTGACAAATTCTCCGAATTTGGTGGTCTTCCCAAAGTGTTGGATGTGAAGGATATAAAAAAAGACTCTGATGGTTCCAGCTATTTCACCTCGGTCATAAGTGTCCGACCGACCGACGAGGTGTACAGGGAATCTAGAAGCGGACTGGGTATCCACAACAGTCACAAACAAGTGTCCCAGATATTTTCCAGTATTCCAACTTATATCAATAAGGAAGAAATCATCGACGCCAGGGTGGTCCCAGACTGGGACGCGCCCCATCATGAACAGAGCATGTATGTTCCAGACAAGCAGCAGGTTCCAGGTAATTCATTTCATAGTAAACAGGATATGAACACTTAGCTGAATTGCGGAATATAGAGTATTTTTGGATGATTAATCTGTGATTAGATAGCAGAAAAACTGTCTTGAAAGTAAACAAAATTAGCAGAATCGGTAGAAACTGTTACATTAAAAAAAATTCCCATACACCTAATTCTTCAAAACGTTACCCAATTCATACACTGTTCAGAAACAGATACGGACACCTAGAGACAATTTACATTCATGTTATGAGCATAATTGGTAAACATTTTCTTTGCGTCAAGGCCTTTATTGGTCAAGCAGGCTTGTGACCTTCGTACATCTTCTCAAGATCATCCATTGATATCAATATTACTCTAATTATTATTATTTCTAACTAGCGTTGTTCTGATTCGACATGTGCTGGCATATTTACCCAATTATCTTCGTAAAGGTTTTTCTTCTACACCGTAGCAAGATTTCTATCTATATTCTGGTGTTCACATCTTAAACGAATTCCTGTGTCGTAAATTAATGATTCTCGTCTATCGTTGCAGGTACAGTGGAGGTGCGGGACACGGATGGGGACGGGCTGATTGTTCTTGGAGACCTGGGAGACCTCGTGGAAGAGGATGAAGAGGAAAGGCCCGCCCTTCGGCACACCGAGGAGCAGGACCAAGAAGAGGGCCTGTACAGCCGCCTGCCTGTTGCCGTTCGTTCGGCC
>JADDOH010011994.1:0-10993 GCA_016648135.1 Agrypnia vestita
AAATTTTCAAATATGTTTATGGCCAGCGCCACGCTGCGCAGATCTTCGGACGTCAACCAATCTTCCGCGCAGTGTGTTTGATAAGCGTATATTGTGTGGAAATGAAACGGCCTGTATTCTTGGGATAGGTTAGTAAGTTAGGTTGAGTATGTTAGTACTATTGTTTATTCAGTCATATGGATGACAATGATGATTTTTTGAGATTTTTTTCTGAAATGAATAGTCAGAGTTTACTATTTTACAACTTTTCTTGAGTTTCATTTTTTTTATGAATAAATAAATTCATATTCTTTAGGAAGCGACGTGTAAAAGACCGTCATTTATAACGAGTTGCAGTTAGTACACAGATGATTTGATTATAATGCCAAAATTTATGAAATACACAATTAAAAACTTGACACATACATGACTACATATACCGGAAAACTTCGGGAAAGTCCCTGAAATACACTGAGAATCTACCTACGTTATCTTCAAATACGCCACCTCGAATGGTTTACGGGGCGCAAGACCGATATCCGTGGAAGACTTCTATTCTAGCGATAGGCCCCCAACCCGATTAGAATAAAGATAATAAAAAAGAAGAAAAAGAAAAAAATAAGAAAAAAAATTTTTGTGATTTTCGACGCTCGAAATATCTGGCGCCGCGACGCCTAATGATAGTTTCAATCCATCTTACTTGATCATAATAATTTTATTTGCGTCGCTACTTCACGTTATTGAATCATATATCTCAGGGCATCATCGCTTTATAATTTCAGCAATTTGTGATATGCCGGCTCGGAATAACTCCGACGCACTGGCTTCGAATATTTAATAAATGAAAAGGCCAATTTTCACGGACTTGTCAAAAATTTGATTAATTTCATTTGCCGAAAAGCGACAACACCTTTTGAACTTCTGATTTATAATTTGTCGCAATTTTATTCTTAATTCGTATCACGAAATAAAGTTTGAAGATGTGACATTGAAAAACATTTTCCGTAGTACCTAATTAATAAATATTATGTGTTTAAGTTAACACTTATTTTATTGCAAAGTGGCGGTTTAACCTTCGCGTACCGGATGATCGAAAATAAAATCGGAAGCTGGAGCGGGGTACAAAGAGACCCCAAGAATATTCTAAGGTTTTTATGGTCACTCAAAATCTTCTGGCTTGTGTCTTCTGCTGATGTACATCATCCTGATGATGGACCCTGCAATGGGATTAGAAACGTCAGCCAGAAAGCTTATAAAAACACGGCATAATACCCCAGAAGACACAAACCGGAAAAAAGTGATCAAATGTGTGTTTTAAATTGATGTTTGAGTTTAGTATGTTCCTTATATGCATATCTAACAAGGAAAAATAAGATGACTCAGAAAAAAATACGCGATTATTATTTAATTTTTAAAAAAATTACATTCTTGCTAATTTGAAAAAAAAAAAAATTGTATATAGATATAAATATATACCAACGATCTATGCAATAATTTTCTCTGAAGATGTCATTATAGCTAGACCGCATTCAAAAGAATGTGCGCAAAAAATATGTATGTTGTTACGATGCAAACACTGAACACAAAAGAAATTTTTCTAGTAAGTAACCTTTTTAAACTAAAAATATACATTTATTTTGAATATCATATTGAGGCTTGTAATACGGGCTTGCCGGACAACTTTCCCCCCATTTTTTTTTTACTGGACAAAGCTAGGGAATGGTCTTTTGATTGTGGTGGACCTATACTTAGGAATTTAATAAGTCAATTAGTCTTCTGATGTGTGTGTGTGAACATCATATATGTTTGTGTGTTAAGTAAAATGGAAGGAAGGTTGAAATTTCATTTAAATTTTATTTGATATTAAACTTAATAATGACAACACCTACATATAAAAAAAAATCAAAAGTGAAGTGGCTTGGACTTGTGCTAAAAATGCCAAAGAACTGAATACCAAGAAGATGACCGGCGTTTCGCCCTAGATTAAGCTGGACGAAACAACAACAAAAAAATGTGTATGAAAACAGAATGGATTTGGTTACCTGTTTAACTGGTTAACTTATACGGAAGCAACACAAGACAGGGGAATATAGAAGCACCTTGTCGAATCTTTAGGCTCCCGACCCTACTAGTACAAAGAGGTAAACATGGTGATGATGATGAATTAAGATAAATTATAGAAGTCCCACAGAGACAAAGGAATCAATGTGGGATACGTGTATGGTATTCTACATAGCTGGCTCAATTGATCACCTTACACAGTGCAACGTTCACCAATTCCATCAATTTTTTGAAAGTTGTACACATATGTCTTATTTGTATTCTTACAAATATTTGAAGGGACTACGCAAGAGACTCTATGATCCTTTCCACGACATAGTATGTATACATAGATTTCGCCGCCGGTTTTAACTTTATCATTTATAACTCTATTTGTTAAGAAAAAAGCAGGAAGGGAGAGGAAAAAGCAGCTTTTTTACTATTGTTATAAACAGCCCAGTTTATCAGTTGTGATTAGATTCAAATGTTATATTTGATAATAAGACATAGAAATAAATTCTTATATTGTTGGATTTAATTATTTTTTTATGAGAGTTCATTATTATACAAGATATATATTTTATAGATGTCTCACAAAGACGAAGCTATATACAGGATCACTTTGAAAACATTAATAACCTCGCAGTACTATATTTCTGCTTTGATTATGAGTCTAAAATGTTCAAGCAGCCATGACTTAATATCAATAGTTGTGGAGTTATGCAATATCAAAGTTAGATTTTTTTTTCAATATTTCTGACTTATTTCTTACAAAACGTTGAATTTTTATTACAGTAACTTATACAGATTACGAAAAATTTATTCGTTTCAATCAAGTTAAATAAAACGATAAAAATCCTGCAGAAATTCCAATTGGAATTTGAAGGTTTTCATTATTTTATTTGACTTGTATTAAAGGGAATGAATTTTTAATATTAGATTTAAGTAAGTGTAATGATAGTCCAACTTTTTACATAGAATAAGTAAGAAATATTGAAAAAAATGCAACCTTTGATGTCGCATATCTCCATAACAATTGATATTAGGTCATGGTTGATTGAACATTTTTGATTCATACATTTTTTTGTGTTTTGTCTTACCAAACGATTGTGTCTCCTTGTTGGATGACCGAATAAAATAAAATAAAATAATAATAATAATAATCAAGGCAGAAGTGTAGTTCTGCGAGGTTAATAATGTTATCCAAATGATCCTGTACATATATTTTTATATATGGGAAAGTAGATATGGAATTCTTTTTGAATGTTCATAGGGCTTACGGCCTATCGTACGGCTGATTTCAGTGATCATTTAACACAATTTGACGTTCAACAAATCCATCCATGGTAGACTACCACATTGGGTGTTCAAAGGGCTTACGACCTACCTTTGTGGGAATGAATAAGCTTTTGACTGCAGGTGGCGGTAGTGAAAGTACAGCTTACATACGAAACAACACCACTCGATTCCTCATAATGAATGAATAGAGATAAATTTGGAAACCATTTAAATTATAAATAATGTCAATTCCGCAAAAAAAAATCTCTTATTTTAGAACACTTCTCCAATCCTAGGTCTGTTTCCGTTGAAGACTATAAAAACCCTTACTTATATTCAGCCCCCTGCCCTACTGAATGTATTTAAATTAAATCTGATGACGAGAGCGATAACTCTTCTCGAAACTATAGCAATGATAAATATCAAATGTGCTTAAATAAGTTATAATAGATATACAAGATAAAATTCGCACTCTCATAAAATGAGTCAGAAAAATAATTACTTTGGCATGCACCCCTTAATATTTTTTCATCTTTGTTTAACTCTTCAAAACACTTCTAATCAATCAAAACACAAAATGAAAAACAAAAAGCTTAGAACTTAGAATTAGCACCAGATTTTTCATTTTATAATCCATAGATCACTGTGTTTTTAATTAAATCCGCCATTACGTATTTCGCAGCCGAATTTTTTTAATGTCCATACAAGCAGTTCGGCACGAATGTATAATTTTCAATTTAAAATAAAACACATTTAAAATTCCAAGAGATACATTCAAATTGAATCTGCAAAAATCATTCTTTTGTCTTGAAAGCAATCGAGTTTTTTATATTACATTCAAGAAAAATGAATTATCTTTTAGATGGGTAAAACAGCGTTTCATTTTTGTTGTATGTTAACAATCTTCAAACGCAATTTATTACAAGATTTTTTGTTTTCAAATCTTTTGTATTTTTTTGCAACAAAATAAATTTCAACGATAGTGATCAAAAATATGTAATAAAAACTACTCGCTTATTATTATTTACTTAGGTACTAACTTTTTGTATAAATATTGATACAACTAGCTGCGACCCGTCAAAAATGACGGAACATTGGTTCGCGTCTATTATATATTATTTATAGCATTTTTTTGGCGCTCAGAGAGAAGCTGCCATGGCAACAAGCGTGAAACAGCCGGTTCGGGTTTTTAGCGATGAATTCGAACGAAATTACGGACGTTACACGAAGTTACGGGGCAGACAGACGAACAAACAATGAAATTATTATGTTTGATGGCGAGTTCATTGCCAGTTGTCATTTTTTTCCAACCAACCACACAATTAAGATGAGCAATTGAATTTTGAAGATTTCATGTGGACCAAACTAGCTAACTAACCATGATAACGAGACGAATAGGTAATGGATGCGGACACGGAAGGGTTAAATTAGGTTTTGGGAAAGATAAATTGCTTAAGTCTGCATTTGACGAAAGTGATTTATGCAAAAAATTTTACGTAAAATAAATTTTGCGTAATTTTAACGTAAAGAACGCAAAAAAAATTTACGTAAAAAAGAAAAGAAAAGAAAAAATGTACTTTACAGAAGTAACGAACGTTACATAATTTTACCGGGACAGACGGACGAACGGATGGACAGACAGACAAATAAATTATAATAATTGGGGATTTTTATCATTGTACGCTATTCAAAAAGTTGCTTTTATATGTATAAGACATTTTAATATTATAAATTCAAGTACAATTCGAAACCTGTGATGCGTGATCTATTATATGGTATCGATGTGTAATTTTCGCCTTATTCAAAGCGATTTTAAGTTGAGCGAATGACGTCTGTGTGATAAAGATGATTGAAAATCTGAGCGCGCTTTGAGTAGTGCAGTGGGTGTATTTTTAGCTGAACGGCGCGGGGTATTTTTGTGCGCCGGCTGAGTGGAGCACTGATCGCAGCTGTTTTGCAACCGAATTGCGTTAATGCGCTTTCGCTAGACCCAGAGCCGTAAATATTTAAATTGTCAATACAAACCACATCTCTCAACAATAATAATTTATTTTTTTATTGAAATCGAATTTATTGAAAATAGATACATGTTAAAAATATTTATTGTATTATTTGTATAAATGTACTTATATTATTTGATTAATAACATCTACAAGTTTCGGAAATACCTTTCCATTGTCAGGGTGTTATATATATGTAACATATAAATAACACATATATATATATATAACATAACCCTGACGATGGAAAGATATTTACGAAACATGTAGGTGTAATTAATCAAATAATATAAGTAGATTTATACAAATAATACAATCAATATTTTTAAAAATGTCAATCTACAATGTTGCTGAATCAACTGAAAAAAAAATATACATGTTACACTGTTATTATATATTACCTTTTTTATATTTGAAACGTTAAACTTGTGTTTTGGAACAAAAGTACATGATGCATAATATCTATTGATTATGTATCGAAGAAAAATATATTTTTTTAAAGTGAATCAATGAGTATGAAGAGGCATGTAAAGGAAAATAGAAGGTAAATAATATAAATGTATAACAAAGCATGAATATATAAATATAAGTTTGTCTTATGTATTTAAATACATATATTTGAAGGGATGATTTTATTTGCATTATATTTACAATTAAAACATATATGTGAAATGGGTTTTAAAACTTTAAAAAAATATATATACCTACAACTTCCAAAAATTGCATTGATGTGGTATTCTATCATGGGTAGAAATGTGAACGTTACATTGTGTAAAGTGATTACTTAAGTCAACCATAAGCCCTATAAACACCAAAGTACTTCCCATGAAAAATATAATTTCGTCTCTATGAGAATCTATAATATATCTTGAAATGAAGAATAGTTTTCATCAGTCATTAGTGAAGTAGTGTAGGTATTTTCTAATAATAATAGTGGAACGAAAATAAACAAATATATATTTTCTTTCATAATAATCAAAATGGATTTTCATACTGCGAATGCCTCCTTCACTTATTTGTCAATAACATTCGCCTATTAAACAAATACAAGAAGTAGCAAAATCAGGAGTGACGTTATATTCTCCATGCTCGCCTCTGCACAGATATGCAGGGAGAGGTGATGATGTTTTAGTTAATTAACTTAGTAACTACAAGTTACTTAGTTGATTAGTTTCAATCACTGTTTGAACGGTTTCAAACTTAGTTGGCAGAGAAACCATAAAATCCATAATGTGTAATTTAGATTAAAGAGCATAATTCTGTATCCAGGTTTGAGGAGCAAGAAAATGTTATCTTTTCGCAGAACGCAAAGTAAACGTTCACCGAATAAACATATTGAGTAATTATTCTAGAATATTTATACTTTTTACCACGAATTTAATTAAGTTAGTGTTTTAAAGGAAAAGCCTAGAGCAGTGGTTCCCAAAGTTAACAGAACCGCAACCCAACAAAAAAAAACAATTTTCTGGACCTCCGGCCTCACATTTTCTCAATACATATTGTAACTTAACGAAGATATCTTCTGGTTTGTGTCTTCTGGGTTATTATGCCATGTTATTACGACCTTTCTGGCCGACGTTTCGGATCCCATTGCAGGGTCCATCATCAGGGATGATGTGTTATTGTGAGTGTTGGTATTGTGGTTAAGTATTGGCTTGCAATACCGTGTCGAAAGCCGGATGTTGAAAGCCAATACTTAACCACTACACCAACACTCACATTAACACATCAGCCCTGCAATGGGATCCGAAATGTCGACCAGAAAGGTCGTAATAACACAGCATAATACCCCAAAAGACACAAACAAGAAGATTCTGAGTGGCTGTGAAAACATAAGAACATTCTTAATGAAGGAATGTTTAATTAATAAAAAAGAAAAATGTCCAAACACAATCGAAATTTTTAATATCTACATATATTACTGTGTGATATTATAATGGGAAGGATTTTGTTCCCTACTTCTTGTCATAACAACATTAGTGTCGACTTCAATTTTGGTCACTTTCAATCGCAGTATTTTGTCTTAATAGAAACCATGGCAGAAAATCCCACTTCACATAAGTATGAGGTAGTAAAGGGGAAGAGGACTTTAAAGTACACTAATTTCATTAATTTATGAAACTTCTCCATTATAATATGAACTCCATTATAATAGAACCTCAGTAAGTATAATGAAAGAATAAAAAATTTAAGACTAGGATTTTCATTAAAATTTCACGTTGAAATGATTATTGATGACGTAAAAAAATAATAAAGAAGAAGCATTGAATTTGATAAAATCGGTTCATTTTCAGGGCCTTCTAAAATGCAATATATTACTGATGATGTAGTATTAATACTAAGGACTCTATAGTATATACTGAGGACTATCGTAGAATACTTCGCCGAAGGAGTTAAATTGCAATATGTTAGCAAATATTTCACATTGACCATTTTAAGGAAAAATCAAACTTTAAAGCTTTATAGTATAAAATTTAGTGACAGATTGTGTATTTTTAAAGTTGTGCTTCTCATGGCGCATTAAAGGTAAATTTTTTATTGTAACGCAAGTTTCGCACCCAGCATGTTGCGAAAATGGATACCAGAACGACACCATATTGAATTCTTATCAGTTGTCAGATTCTGTTTACATGCTAGTTCACGAATCTCTCGAACGTTTTTTAATAAATTTATCGTCTGTCACCATGCCGAAAACAATTAAAAATGATTTTCGAGAAATTATTTATTGCAAAAACGACGTAAAATTTGTTTGCCCCATTGATTTTACATATTGAAGGTTACGTTCATGTAAGTATTAGTTTAAATTCATCTCAAGAAACTCAATTAAATAATCAACAATGCTAAGTGTAGCTTTTTACAATTCCATATTTTGAGTGTCTACATATGTAATGTTTACATGTGAGTTCAAAATTTTCCGGTCGTTTTTTTTCAAAAATGTTTCTTTGCCCCATTGATTTTACATATTGAAGGTTACATTCATGTTAGTATGAGTTTAAATTCTTCTCCAGAAACTCAATAAAATAATCTACAATGCTTACTGTAGATTTTTACAACTCCATACTTTGAGTGTCATTCATATATAATTTTGTCTATAATTATTATATAGCTTACCGTACAGCTTCTACCGCGCATGATTTTTTTCTTGCTGGTTATTTTTTTTATTTTTTTTTATTTATTTATTTAATAATCATGGAAGACCAACAGAACAATAAAGAAGCATAGAAAACATTTATATAATATAGATGGCCAATTGCATGTCTCCACATTTAGAAATATGTTAGTAATGATAATTATATTATGAATTAAACTTAGACATGTTAAGAATTATATAACAGAGAAAGAATAAAAAATTTAAACAAAAGAAAAAGAGACTTAATTATTAGCAGAAAAACATAGGTATGTTAAAAATAATATAAAAATAATGAACAAGAGAAAAAGAGACTTAATTATTAAGTAGAATAAAATCTGCACTCAAAATTTTTCTTAATCTTGTGTGGCTGCATTCGAACACATCAATATCCAATAATCTCATCAGTTTATTAAATTAATTATTATGCAGCATATAATTAAGTTTATTATTAGTTAGCTTCTTGTATTGTATATTGTAAATTGGATATTGTATTGGATATTGTAAAATTTGACTTAAGCCACTTCGGAATGCAGCTCCTCTATTGCACCAAGAATATTAATTCCATCAGCAACTGTTAACATATGTAGACATCAACTTAACAGCGCGCCGGGCGCGCGAGCGAATCTGGCCCCTGCCGCGCGCTTTTCGCACCGGAGCGAGGCGGGAATCGCCTGGCGCCGGCGGAGGTTTAGTGCCGGATTACGGCGGCCATTCGGAGGAAATTATGAAACACGACGAGGACCCCACAAAACGCGCGGATTGTTTTGGAACTGGATGGATTGGACGGCCCCGATGGATTTGGTATTGGTGTTCCAACTATTAATATTGTTTACCTTTCGGCTTAATGCTTTAGCCGCAATGGAGCGGCCTGGACTGCTGGGAGACTCGATCGGTCGGCGGGAAAGATATTTCGTTCAATGAGAACATTTAACAATGATTTTATTAAACGAATTCTCATCTCGAGGAATTAAGATTAAAGATGAAAGATTGCGCAAAATGCGAATTTTAGAATTTTACATACATAGTTGTTTTTAATAAGTTACCAACTTGTTTTTAATAAGTTACCAAATGAAACTAAAGAAATTACAATAGGTACACAAACCTTTTAAACACCGTATTACTAATTTTATAAAAATATCACTAAATGGGAAAAATCTACGTTATATAATTTCAAGTATACAATAATTTTTTTTTTTTTTTTGTATATACTTAAATGTTTATCCTAATTTTATATGTATATTTTCTTCTCCTTTTGATTTATGTATATATTACTTAAATCTTTGTGATTTTTTTTACATTTATACTTTTTTACGATTGTTATTTGTTACTATTACATAAATATCAAATGAGAATAACTGCCACAGAACAGTTTTTACATAGTTTGGCAGTTATTATTAACTTACATTAAAACAAATGTAAAATAAACAATAAAATAAATACAGTTCTAAAAATATTTTTATATATAGTTATGTTATAAAAAGACAGTTACTGGATTTGTCTCTAGAGGAATGATTAATTAATTAAGATAAATTATAAAGAAGTGTTGTTTTATAGGATGGCTCACGACCTGAATGAGCTGGCTTGAGTGATCACTCTATATGATGCATTGTTCACCAATTTCATCGTAAGAACATTCACACATTATCAAATAGGTATTTGGAAAATTCTATATATTAATATATCTTTAAATCTGGAAACGTTTAGTATATTTGAAGGGACTGCGCTGGACACATCTGTAGTACTTTCTCATTAAGTAGTATATATAGATTCATGGCTGTTAATGATATATCTTTATTTTATAGTACAATATTAAGCAATATTTTTTTAAATGTATATATGATATTATTTCGAATAAAAAAATATATGTTTCTCCAAACATGTTTCTTGTATACATAGTTTCGTCTCTGGGAGACTTCTAAAATGTATTTCTTCACATATATGAATATATGAATATATATATAGTTCTTTTTGCAGAAAATGCCCATGACCTTCAAACACTGGTAAAAAAGGTGATTGAAGCAAGTAACAAGTATGGCCTGAACATGAACATATTTCAACTTATTTCTTTGTTCAGTTTTTTTCAGCGAGAATTTTGTCATAATGCTGCTCAAAGCAACGAGGAAGAGATTGCGCTATATTTAAACCAATAGCATAGTTGATTTTTCTGGATAAATAACACGCTATTTTGTAAAGAATTGACGATAACAATTGAACGTAACTAAAATTTATGAGGCACTAAAAAGAACTAAAAAGACACGACAAACATCTGATTTTTTCGATTGTAAGATGGAGAGTGCGCATTGTAGCGGAAATGCGATACCACGAAATCATGAAATGCTCGCGAATCCATTAACTGTCAAAAATTCCAATAATATAAATTATGTATTGTTGACCATCTTGAATCGAGCAAAAATCATAAATATTCTCAATTCAAACGTCGATGAATTTTAATTTTTAATTAATTTAATTACTAAGAAATGTTAACAGTATTAATCATTAAATGTTAGAGCACAGTGTACATTGCATATTATGTACTATGTTGGATAAGAGAATGTTTGAAAGCTAA
>JADDOH010011995.1:0-10435 GCA_016648135.1 Agrypnia vestita
AAACCCGCATGGATAAAGGCACCGGCGGGATTGATCCGGGATACATCGGGATGGATTAGTGACGTGAAAAGCTAGCATAAGCTAGCAAAAAAAGGGATTCATCAACTTGACGTGGGGCGAAACTCGTTTAATGTTGCGATACACACAAAGTATGCAAGTACACTGAAAGGAAGGAATCATAGGTAGGTATACGGTATAGACCGCTGAAGATAATCTATCGGTTAGCTATCCACAATGGACTCAAAACAGTAACAAAGAAACTAAAGAAAAACGATCAATGAGCGCTAATGCGGTGAAATTCGATGATTTTGAAAGGGATCCGAGTGATTGAATAAGATAAAAAAATGTAAAGGTGGGGTTGGCGCAATAAATACAATGATGAAATTTTTCGTCGCTGTATATATAATTAATCCTATGTGACATTTTAGTAGGTACATTCTGAGATAAACGAATGAAACACTTCATAAAAAATTACTAGGTAGACTTTCCAGATGAACGGCAATGCTTTTTTAGTGTATCTCCATTATTTATATGAAAAATTGACAAACTGATTCGTTCGTCTCAGAATGTACCAAACGACACATTGGCTTTATTATATAGGTATACGGCGACGATTTACTTTAAACTGTTCAGCAATCCGTAAAAGGTTGTGAAAATTAGTAAAGCGAGTGTGGAAAGGTTGATTAAAAGGGTGAAAAGACCATCATGATAGTAACGAAAAATCATAATATAATTGAAGTTGATTAGAGATTATGTTTCTGTTGTATCGGTGATTGCTTGTCGAAATACAAATAATCACGTATACCAATCAACGCGTATTTCAAAGTTTCAGTGCAATACAGACTCGTGAGTGTCGACGTTCATTCCTTGTTTCATTTGACCTCTTCTAAAAACTTGGGTGAATGAATTTTTCTGACCTAAATTTTACTTCTGCAGCTGTGGGAGCCCATACCTAGTATCGGTGGTATATTTAATTCATCAACACAACTCTCCCATAATAAATATTCTAAAGGAATACGGAATTAAAGTTTTTGTTGTAATAAAAATACTTGGCAGACGTTATATGACGTTATTTCCCAATGAAATGAAGACAGAAAAAAATTCACAATAACGCAATGAAAAAAATCTTATCAAAAAAATCAATATATACTTTTAAATGTTATTACAATACCTTCTAAATTTTTATAATTTAATCTAATGTTTTTTGTCTATACAACTTAATATAATATCTTAACATTATACCTTTTTTCACTATTCTAATATAATGCTACTAATGATTACATTAACAATATATACATATATGACAATGCCCCCCACTTTTAAACACGAGAATTAAATTTTCTATTAAAAGTGGGTAAGCGTTATTCTGTTTTACAAATATATGATATGTAATTAACACCATTACGAACAATTCAATTAAATAAATAAAAAATAAAAATAAGTTATTTGATTCAACAATCCGACTAATGGTTTTTTTTTTCAATTTCAAGGATTAAAATATTGTTGAAAAACACCAACATATAGGTTACATGATCCAAAATTATTGTATTCGCGTTATTTATTTGAGCTCGATAGAATTGTGTTAGTTAGAAACAGCCAGTTAGTTGTAAAAATACGTACACACAATAATTTTAATCTTCGATAACTTAATTCAATGCCCTACAGAAATGACTATTTTAGATTGTAAGAAAACGCGTTTAATGTTTCACGATCGAATATACGACGAAATGACGCATTCTCAAATTTACTATCATCGGGCTCTCTCGAGCTCGCTCGTAAAGAGAATAAATACATCGCCGCTCAAAATTATCACCGGTATTTCTGGTTCGTTAAAATTCACAATATTTCGCAGGCCATAAAATTTAACATGCACTATATTTTTTGACGGTGAAAAGTGCGCGCTGAAAATCCGGGCAATATTTCACAATGATAAGTTCATTGTCACGAATGGAGGTATAGTGCGGGCAAGCTTTTACGGCAGCCCGGCCGCGTTCTAGGCAAAATTTACGGCCTGTCAATTATGGGATGTTATTGAAAATGTAACAAAAGAATGTGCTTTTGCGCCGAACGTGAATTGTGTAGTATCAATAAAAGGACCTATGCGGTGCAACGAAGAGAATGCAGGCATGCTATATTGTTTTGTTGAAAGCGAATTCAGAGCTCTAGTAATTGTATTATTGTTATTAAACGAAAATAATGGCCGATTTAAATATTAACGTCATTTTTAATGGTCTTTGTTAGGAAATAATGGTTGATTTGTTTTTACTTGGCAATTAGGTATTATTTTCTGTGATATGTATTAATTATATTTGTATTACTTGAGTTCTTCAGAAATGGAGTAGAATTTGCATATATTTTCGTATGAATTTAAATTCTACGAATCACAGACCTATAACCGAGGAACCACTTCGAAAAAAGCGTTGCAGCGTTAGGTTGAAAATTTTCAAAACGAAATTATACATAAGTCTCAAATTGAAGAATATCTAGGACCTCCTGTTACCTCTGAAAATGAAAAGTTGAAAGAATTAGTAGACTTTAAATACGACTATCTAGTGGGCTGGATTTTGGCTTCTCATATTAGGGATTCTGGATTCAGTTTCCAGTGAGGTCACAATACATCTCAGTGATTTTATTAGTCGGAGCTTTAGTTATAAATTAAATGTTGACTTACGTTAAAAATTTAAAAAAAACATGCAACAAATAATATATTAATTTATTTATTTTTATTTTGTCTGTACTTCGATTTTTGATTTTTAATTTTTAGTATACATACGTTGTATCCTGATTGGCTGCGAAACATTTAGGTATTTAAAAAAAAATAGTCATGATAATAAAGAATATTCTTATTAATTATACAGTAAGTAATACTTATTGAATAAAAATAAAACAACCACAATGATCCAAACCGTCTTCTTTGACATTTAAGTATTGCACGTGAATTAAAAAACAAAGGAATAATTTACGAAACCACGAACCACGATAATAAATGCTTTTTAAAAAATCAAATCTTTAATACACGGTCAATGAAAGTTACTCGTTTTATTTTAAGATGAAATCTGTAGACATAACATCGCAGGTAGGAGGTAACCAAGAACACACAATTCTTAGTTTTCTTATTTCTAAAAAAAAATATTTCTCGATACTCTCATTTTAGCAATAACTAAAAACTCTACGGGTAATTTTAAATAACTGATACCAGGGAAGGATAAAATAAGAAGAGAAAACATTTTCTTATAACGTCGTGTAAAATTTAATAGCAACGTTGTAGGAGTACATAAAAGAGGTTAAACCATTAAAGTTGTATCGATAAACCTATTTTATATCCGTACGACGTAAACTTAGTTTCCGGAAAATGAAAATCCGAGATTAACATCATTAAAAGCGAGCTTCGAACAGTTTCAACGGGGAACTGTGTAGAACAAAACATGGTGTAGAAAACTGAGGAAAAATTCGTAAATTATTTTTTGCCACATACAATTCATTCTGATTTTTTTCGATTTTTTTTTGTGTGTGGATACCGGAAAATAAATTATTCGGTTATCTATTATATTTAACGCAAATAAAAAATAAAAGCAGCCAGCTTCAGTATGTGGTGAACTTGCCGAATTAAATGATAAGTAAATACTAGGGAAAGTAAAGTACATACGTACTTTATATAATATATACATTTAAAAAAGAACTTGAAGTACTTGTATTATGATGATATGGTAAAATTGTATTATGATGATATGGTAAAAATATTATATATATTATATATTATTGTAATTATGATGATATGGTAAAAATATGAATACAAAGAGAGAATGGTACGTATTCTCAAGCGATCCAGGCTACCTTCAAAACAGGATGAAGAAAATATCAGAAGTCAGAGTAGAATTAAAGATAAACGTCGAAAATACTAACTGCTTTGCTAACCGGATAGTCATAAACTAAGTTGATTTGCCTCTATTGCCTCTAGCTAGGTGAATATCTCTGTAACTATACTAAACACAGAGTTCATATTTTAAGCATTCCTCCGTAATGTATTTGTGTATTAGATAAACTAATAACAATCTGTAAATATTGACGCGCATGCAACAAAAAAAATGTTTTCTTGAAGAAAATAACATTTTTGTCAATACGTGTAGGTATTTATTGTAGATGGGGAGTGGTGCTGGGAGCGCAGTGCGCGGTGCACAAAGCGCAGAATGCAGTGCGCAGGGTACGTGGTGCCGGATTGCAGACTTATTGATACTCTGTAGTAGAAAGGCATCCTTAAACTACAGAGACAGTGAAACGGTTTTGCGTGGTGGCCTCGTCGCGCTGCTTACACTCACTCGTGTGTCAGCTGCGTAGCGACGATGATTTAGCATTAAAATAATGCCGATCTGGGCGGCAAAAATGCAGGGCCGATACACGAATTTACTGCTCATAAAACGGCCCTGGGCATGCGGTGAGTCCTCCTACACTGTACTAGGAGGGCGCACGGTGGCCAAGTTAGACGTGTCTTCAATAAGAAAAGAAAAAATATGGTGCGATGACTATATTTCTTCTCATTATTAGCACGTAAACATAATAATTAATACATACCTATATTCACTTATATATGTGCATATCAACGATTATAAAAATGACTAATATAAGTAATAAATGTATTCATATTTATCCGGCATAAAATGATCAAAAGCCTTCATGTACACTGAGTTAACAACGCGGGGGACACATTTTTATTTTAGCAACGGATGGGAAAGGTTAATTGAACCCAACATGAATAAGAATAACCCAACATGAATATTGGATAAGGATGTGTATCTGCCTAGGGTAACAAATTTAGATAGCGGGAGGCGAACCCGATGAAATTGTTTGTAAAACAAACCTGAGCTGGTGTGCGTTCGTATTTCTGAATATGATTTTCAAAAGCAAACTTCCACTGGGACTAAAACGAAAAATGTTCAATCGATACGCACTTCAAGCATTCACAAAATATGTACACTCAACAAAACAGAGATCCAAAAACTTAGACTAACGCAAAGATGCTTAGAGGGTTGTATGAAAGGCGAAGAAACATACATAATGTCAAATGAAATAATCAATAGATAGGGAAAAGTCATTATATTATTAATATTTAAAGCATTAACTTTGTGATTAGACATTATAACAGAATATTAGATAATTTAGTAAAACCACTACCAGATATAATCATAAATTTGACTCAGAATCAGGGGTGAAAATATTAAAAACCAGTAAAAAGGTTAAAAATTAAATAATTTAGATTTTTTTTACAATAGAGGAGTGGTGAATAATAAAGCACCTTTAATTAATAACCAAATCAATTTTTCATCCAGCTCTTTGTTTAATTTAACTTTCACAAAAGATTTGGTAATACTCACTTTAGACCCCGCCCCTCTCACTCTCTCCCGTTAGATTCCTGATTGTTCTGTAGGTTAGTTAGTGCATGCTTGTCTCTGACAAGATTAACACGCATGTGATAAATATTGGTAAAAGTTTAACAATACTATGGTTGTGGTGTAAAGTGTTGTGAATATAGTAGTGTAGTGTTGGTCCTGACGAAAAGACGGGTACGTCTCGAAACTGGCAGTGGTTTTTACTAAGTTAATTAAAATTCTTTTAAAAGTCATTATGTTTTTTTTAAATATAAAGAAAAATAATGTCCCTACCAACAAAGAACTTAATGTAATTATTATATATAAGTAGGTAATTCAGTTCGGATAAATAATTATAATCTATTTCCCGCTTCAATTACATACGTGTCAATCAGTAGACAAATTATTTGCCGGAACCCCTGTAGGCGCGTTTCGACATTTTAGCGCAGCGATTTTATAAATCCACGTGCATTTCATAGTAGTATTAAGTTTAACGAACAACGCGATTATCTCATAGGAGCTTATGTTCCCCTGGTACATTATACGGTTATGCGAAAGCATTTGAACGTGTATAAATTAAAATGCATATATACAGCAGCAAAATAATAATGAAGAATAAAAATAATATAGGAACTCATTACACAGTTAGCTATCGCTTATATAAATAATGTGACAAAAAGAACACGTTGTCGAAAACAAGCACGAGTTATATGTGTACAGCTTTTACCTGTCTCAAAATGAACGTTTACAGGTAACTAAATTTAGCGCCCTTACTTATTTTTAACGACAAAAGTTCACGGTGGCATCGAAGGCAAAGGGTAGCGGATCGATTTTCAACTACCTAAACGAGTCTCTCGGGTCGCGAGCTCGCAATTAACGAACAATTACGCGATCCCTGGCACCTTTTTGCAATTTATGGATTCCTGGTAGCTTGGAATCCATCTGAAAGTGGGAGGAATACATAACTCGTTTGAAGGATACATTTAAGAGCATAAAAGTGTACTCAAAACTAAAATGTAAAATATATAACACAACAGATAATGTTATTTAAGCATAGTTTTTTGTCTTGAGGATGATTCGGCAATGAGATCAGATCAGAAAATGAGGCAAGAGATCATTTCTTTACCGATCAGATAAGATCATACAGATCGATACAGATCAGAAAATGAGGCAAGAGATCATTTCATTACCACTACATGACATTTATTTTAGCTATAAGTATTCGCGAATTTCAGTACCAGCATTTATGTTAGGAACCCCCCCTTTTTTAAGTCCTACCCATCCATTTCCTTCGTCCAAAAACTTTACTAGTGAGACCATGTTCATCGCTACCTAAAATTATCACCAAATATTGACCGACACTTCCGGAAGCGTCTCTTCACCATCGGGTGATTACCATATCGTTGGAATTTATCATCGACTTTCAAGCATCATCGGATCTGTAAAAATGTGAGAAAATAGTGTTGAAAATGGTGTCGCCAATTCGTCGATTTTAATCACGTCGCATCTGGAGGAAGCGGATATTGCAACAAGTAAGTCGAGCCTCTTGTTCCTCTCGTACCACATACAGTCCACGCAATATCATTCCCATTTACCCTCCATCCCCATTCCCAACTCCCGTCAAATTAATCCCCACCCCTGCCTAATCCCGGTGACTTGCGTCGGGATCAAATAATAATGGATCACTTTATACAGGGCCATTTCACCTCAAGGGCTAATTACACGCACCTGATTAGTTCTCCACTAGACTAATTCAGTTAGAAAATTGTTTGCGAAAATAGGATTTTTTGAAAAGGTTTTTAGTAATTTGCAAATAAACTTTCTGATGCACCGTTTCGTGTTCAGATGCGAAAGGAAGAGAATTCCACGCTTTCGGATCTGACAATGGCTGATCGGTTCTATTGTACAACGCTTGCTGCACTAAGCAGAGGCTGAGTTTGACATCTACCGTTCAAGTACTTCGGGATGCTGAGCTCTTGAAGATACAGATGCGTCATGTTATGTGCCACCTCGAACGTCTACAAACCCGATTTGGATTCTGCTCTTTCGGGGAAGCGTAGCCAATATAGTTTGTAATGAACCAGGTGGAGAGGGCATCCTAATCAAATCGAGCAGACTGTATTTAATGTCGAAATGATGTTCAATTAATATTATAAAGCATTTTATTGTATTTCAATATAAATCGTTCTCCTGGTCACGGTAAGCACTGTGCTGATCCGCGTGATAGTGGGGTCTTCCTAACGTATTAACGATGAATTTTGTATTAATAATTTATTTAAAAGGCCGTTGCTTTCTCGTCGCGAGTTGATATTTAATTTTAGCTATTATGTTCCATTGATTCTGCCAACTCCTGGCCGCGGCTAACAATGTGATGAATCCTATGGGGTGACCCGTCAAAAATACGTCACGGAAAATAATATTAAATAATATAAATTTCATTGCAATGAATAAAATCATTTGCCGTATGATGTTAGCGAAAATAGTTGTATGGCGCGGGTGGCAACGGCCGAGGTCGACAGATACGCTGTAACTATAAAAGGATCGCGGAATAAAATATTATACCTTCTATGAAATATTAAAAATAATGTATTCTATACAATATTAATACTCTGCCTGTGCTAGCTATACATTTAACTAAAATATATATTATTAACTGGAAATAATTATTCTGTGAAAATTGCGCTTTTGAATGCAATATTAACTAAAAATATTAACTAAAATATTTCTAACATCTTGGGTTCGCACACTATATTGATAATACCTAATGCCCTTCGCATTTACTAAATGTATTACCTAAATAACCACAGCTATACCATCCTGTCCGTCAGGGACGAAACATAAAACACAGTTATATTTCTAAAATTGCTACCTCTTACGCGACAAAAATACCTATTACAGTCGGGCTATGAATATGAACTATCTCCGCCTCATAATGGCGCCTGGTACCAATACTAAAACCTTTACTAGAAATAATAAATGCGAATAAATCTCGATAAATATAATATATACTATTCGTAATACGTCGTTGAATTGGCACATGATTCGTCTAATGGATGAAGGACCCCGTTGTGTATCGTAATAACTTCAAATTCTTTTATAGGAGCAGTGTGGAAACAATTGCATAATATTACGTAATAAAATCATCTAACGAACCTAATAATCTATACATTTATGTTACAATAAAATACGTTCACCAGAAGAATTCGTGTATTAGAAATAAAACATTTCCGTTTGGAAACAACCCAGTAAAATCGTTTGAACGGCGCAAAGGGAAAAATTCACACATATTAAATAACACTGAAATTAATAATTATAAACACTTTGTATTAACAAATTCTTACCTTGAATGGTTTCGTTCTAGACGTGCATGAACCTGTTCATATTAATTCCATGGGAAAATAATACATATATTTTCTACCTACAAAATAATACATTTTTGAAGCGAAACTTCTTTATAAATAAGTAGATAAGGTCTCGGGGATGGTCTGTTCGAAAGGATTCTACAACAGCCCGTGAGTTTATATGAAATAATAGATTCCTTGAATGCCAAATTTTGGTTTTTCAAACCCTCAGCATCTCTGCTGAGAGGGGTAGAGGCCCCGCGCCCGCCTAAACCCGGTGACCGACTTCCTAAGTGACTAAACGGCCCCCCTTGTTCCTCCGGAACTTACTGCATCCCGAGACTCCATCTCTCCTTTACGAGATGTGATCCCGTGACGCCCTTTCTTTTAGGCTTATAATTGAGAAGGCCGTACTCTTTTGGTACGAGTTTCTGATGATGTGTGTTGTCTTGAGGCGCCTTTCTTTTAGGCCGGTGTTTGAAGAATCATGTACTCTTTTGGTACGAATTGATGACGACATTAGCCTCCTTTGCGGGCATAGTCAGCGATGTTACAAATTATTGTGCAATCTCATTATGCCTTTTCAGAATGGCGTCCCACGATTCTGCATCTTGCAACATTTACTTTGGACAAATGTTAGAGTGTTAGTAACATATTTATAATATCCCAGCTATTCCATATGAGTGAATGATTTTTATATTTATTCTGGCCCTGTCTTTCTTACAGAGGACGAAATAGAAGTTAACGTTTCTATCAAGGTTTTACAGCATTCAGGCATGAAAATCCTTCCAAAGTCAGAGAATTCACGACGTTGGTTTACGCGGTTTTTGAGCAGGATGAGGCGCGAAGGTCGAGTCTAGTGGCCACTCCGATCAACAAGGGAGGTCCCGCTTTTAAGAGTACCTCACAGGGGCTTGCGCGGAATCCAGGCTTATGACACGAGCGTCATCCACAACCTCACCTAGCTCAACGTTCGTAAACCAGAAAACTCCAATTTCAGTTAGATCTCCCCATTCTGTCCTTTACTCGTCGTTCTGAAGCTACTTGTTAAGCCAGATGTACCGAGGTACTCAAATCATAAAGACTTGGCTGAAGACCGGATTGCGCAATACTTATGCAACACAGTTATTATAAGGCTACTAAGCATTTCTTATAGAATTACGTGTATTCAATTATTAGTAAAAATAGTTTGAAAATCCCCATACTTTAAAATATATTCGTTCGGAAGAATTTCTCGTACGATTTGGATTGATATCTGGTTATGCAATACATAACGCGTCGACAATTATTATGAATCTATTAAGCACTGCTTATAGAGCTCCGTAAAATCAATTGTTAATACAAATGGTATGAAAATCCCCATGCATCAAAATATATTCGTTTGGGAGATATTCCCGTACGAATTGAGCCAAGATCACACAAGAAATCGTGATATTAATTATACATTATTGCTCCGATTTTAAATCTTCCCAAAATAAATACATTTCAATAGTGAAAATAATTAATCGATAGATAATATAAATGTGTTCCTTAGCTGTTACACAGTGGCGGTATGATCCTCTCTGGTACTGATGAATGGTAGATTCCTCCATACGTCCGGGCAGCAACTCCGTCCGCAAATGCTGTTCTGGAACTCCGGGCTCCGTCGGTAGTCTGTCGGGCAGCGCTCCCGCTAGCAAGTCTGGTCTCGAACTGAAGGGGCTGAGTACATCGTGTTCGCTCCTTTTATAG
>JADDOH010011996.1:0-15608 GCA_016648135.1 Agrypnia vestita
AAACTTCTTTTGGACTTTCTCCACCATAAGAGAGTACTTGCTCTCATGTGGCCCCCAGATCATCGAGCCACTCTCGAGTCTACTCCGCACCAAGGAGTTGTAAAGAGTTCTCAGTACGCGGGTATTCTCGAAAACCCTGGCAGTACGCAGAACAAATCCTAACATTCTCAGAGCATTACCACTGATCGTCTCTATGTGATCGTGAAATGTCAGGCTGCTTACAAATTTAACACCTAGATCTTTAACATTCGATGTTCTTGTCAGATTTTGGTCGTTCATTTTGTAGCGAAAAAATATAGTTTTTTGGGCCCTAGTGAAGGATGTAACCGAACACTTGGAAACATTAAACAAAAGTTTATTTCGTCTTCCCCATTCACATATATTTGATATATCTGTTTGGAGAAGATGAAAATCGTCCAAAGTTGACACCTTTAAGAAAAACTTTAAGTCATCCGCAAATAACAGAAAGCGCGAGTTTAAAATTACATTTTTTATATTATTGATCAAAATCGAGAACAACAATGCACATACATACTTACTAATTTATTCATCCAGTGTATTCAAATATTTAAGCAAAGCTAATGTTTTTCCTATTATCAAATATAATAATTTCGTTGTCTATCCGTCCGTCTGACTATCTGTCTGTCCCCGTAACTTCGTATAAAGTCCATAATTTCGTTCGAATTCACGGCTAAAAAAAAGGCATTAAAAGGCCGGAAACGGGGCTTGAACCCCGGGTCACCAAACCGGAACCGGCCGTTTAAAGTATGTTGCAACGATCATCTCTCCGTGGAGCGCCAAAAAGATGCTATAAATATATACTAGGGCTTAGCAAAGACGCGAACCAATGTTCCGTCATTTTTTACAGATTGCAGCTAGTGATAGATATATTGACACTTGACGCAAAAGTCCCGTTTATTTTATAATAGGAAATCCTAATGATTTTTAACCTGAGAGTAAGGGGGATGAGTTGATAAAGTACGTTTTTAATTCCTAATGCATTGAGGGTTCTTAATTGAGATCACGTTTGTATATGTTTATGGTCATTGAGTGTATTCTAAATTGCTCGATACATCCGTATAAATAAAAAGAGGAAGAAATCAAATTGAATAAATATTATTTTGCATTTTAAATAAAGTTATTTCGTCACTTCCACATATCCTCGGTAGCATAGTGGTGAGTATTCTCGCCTATCACGCCGGAGGCTGGGTTTCTATTTCCTGCCGGGTAGATTGTTTTGTTGTTTTTTTGTTATTTATTTATACAAATATCCAATAATAATTCATTACGTAGAAAATTTTTATTGTTAATATTATAAAAGAATTTCAAAACGTAAAATAATATGTAAATAAAGAGTGTACGCAATAATAATAAATTCGATAGTATTATTTTTTACATTTCGCTACATGCCCCGCTACATGCTTCCGCTGCGCGTGCGCAACTTCCGTTACAGTGTCAAATTTACCCTGAATGCGCCAAAAGCAGATAACTTAAAAACTAACCCATGAAAAACATTTTTTTATTATACTCCCTTTCTCATTTACTAGTTGAAACAGGTTTGGCGTTTACCCCACGCGTTGGACTTGAGTCGAAAAGTTAGTTCTTAAACTAAAATTTGTTAGATCATTTTTATCGTCGCCACGAGTCTGCCTGCAAAGTTTCAGCTCGATTGGATCACGGGAAAAGAGTCAAAAATCGATCCAAAGTTTTTTCGACAGACAAGCAAGCAGACGCTACGAGTTAAAAGAAAGGGAGTAAAAAATACAAACTTTGATATTATTACGTATCTCCGTAATTATTGATATAAGGTCAGGGTTGAACATTTTCGACTCATAATCAAGGCAGGAATTCACCTGTTAAGTTGTTGCTACCAGCTATGAGACACCCTTTATACGTAGATGGCACGACGAGTTTGTATTCTTCAAAAGCAACATTATTCTTCAAAATCTTCCTCTCACTAGCATCTATAGTCGGCCGGTTGGTCACACAGTTTGCGCACCCCACCCCACAATGCCGGATCCGATTATTACAATCATAATGGACGCGTTAGACAGTCTCCGCTCCTTGCGATCCTCGCGGCCGGTCGCCTCTTGCTCAACGCGAATTATGCGGGAATGTCCATCGGGCAGAACAACTGGTTCGCGCCATACACGCGAGCGGGTAGGTACCCGCCCAGGTAGGTACCCGCTTTACGTAACGCCAAAAACGCCAAATGCACCGCCATGTAGGCGCGAGTTCGATATTTGAATGGGCCGCGTGACAGCGGATTACGCGGGAGAAAGTGGCACTTCTCAATGATCTGTCACATTTTTTTGTCTTCTGATTTTAGACAGTGGCGCGGTTGTTATTAGACTAAAGGTACTGCATTCTTATTAGTGGCACGTGAGCATGCGCAGAATTTACCTTCTTTAGCCCTTGCTTATTAGTGGCATGTGTATACGCACATTGCTAGTAATAAGCGTGCTCATTAGTGGCATGCTCAAAAATCAACCGCCGGTTGATTTATGAGCATGCTAATGTCATTCACCATGAGAAGGGGTATCTTTTGAGCATGTGTGAACAGGCTTGCTTATTATGAGCATGCTTATGTCATTCGCAGCTAGTATCGATATCAATGCGATCTTCTCAGTCCGCGACAGATGAAACAAATATGGCGCGTTAGGGAGAAGACAAAACATTACTTTTCGTGACTTACGAGTATTATAGGAATCACGAATATCTGTGGAATACTCGGTCACCTTTGTGTAAAAATAATATAGCAAGAAATATATATATATATATATTTTAAATAGAGATGCGAACACGGAATTCGTATCACATCAATATTCTTACTTTTTTCAAATTAAGCTAAACGTTTGTGTTATGAAAATAGGACTAACTTGCTTGTCTGGAGGGAGATTCGAACCTGCGACCTTTGGATCACGAGGCGAGAGTCCTAACCACAAGACCAACAAACTACTCGATAATGTTTATGAAACTTTATTAAAAGGCTTGAATGATTCAAATCTTACAAAAAAAATTATAAAAACTAAAATCAAAAATGTGCGGATGGAAACTCGGGAACTGTTTCGATTTATTGGTTCCCTTGAATTTTCTATTTCAGTTTGCAAAGTTTCCATTTTGAACAAGAGCGTCTCTATTCTATGACAAGAGCATGCCACTTATAAGCATGTGTGTTTGATTGTTAGCTTTGAGCATGCTCATTGTCAAGCATATGTATTTGTACCTTAATGGACCTACCACACGCACAAGTATCACCACACTCTTGCCTGCGCAGGCCGGTTTGTACATGGAACACCATGCGTGTGGTTGGTATAGCTTTGAGTAAAACTGTTCATGCGAAAAACTTTCGCAGGCAAAAGTGTGGTGAAGTTTGCGCCTGTGGTAGGCCCATGATAACCAGTGACTGCCAGACGTTATTGTGACAAACCTGAAATATTTTCTGTAGAAAACCTCTTTCCATTTAAGAAAGACAATCGTATTAGTATGTGCAAGCCGTGCGTACGGAGCACATGGTTTAGTTGTGTTGGTGTTTATACCCGTAAACTCTAACACAACGAAACAATGTGCGTCGTATGCACGGCTTACGTATAACTAATTCAATTGTATTTCTTAAATGAAAAGATGTATACGCTATGGTAGATAAGAGGATTTGGATAGTGTGACATTTGAGTTCGGGGGATTTTATCCGAGTAGTAGGTATTAACCCGTCTCCGGTAATACATATACACCGTTTGTCTATCGCACGGATTCACAGTTCGCTATTGGTTTTCATCAGCTGCCTGACTACGACTTAAAGGCCGCGACGTTATTTATAAGGACTAGATTTCCCGAAGGTTTTGGTATAATTTTGAGTACGCGAGCATCTTCCAGATCTTTCTAAAATCTTCTAAAATTATTCAAACTGTTCGGAAATCCTCGATTATGTGCATTTCCTTTGTTTTTTATTAGTATGTTCTAAGAACTCTGAATTACTGGATTTTGTCCACAGAGCGATAATCATAAATTGAGATAAATAATAGATGACGAAGCTATTTATGTGGAAATGCATGTATTGAAGTCTTTAATGGGCGTCCAAAGGGCTTAAGACCTGTCTTTGAGGCTGGCTTGGGCGAACACTTTACGCAATGAAATAATTCCACCTAACCACACACGTATTAAATATTGTATAAATATGTTATTTTTTATCTCATTTTACATATTTGATACAACTACGCTATAGCCATTTATGGTTGAAAATTTGCCAATACCATGAAACAATGTATAGATGTTGCCGCTAGTAAATGAGTATGAAGCAAAGTATGATATTAATCTGAATTATTTAAGGTATACACTAGAATACGCCTGAAAATGATATTATTTTTACCGATATTTATTTTAATTACTATATTTATAGAACAATATATAAATTGTGTAAAGTTATCGCTTAAGCCAGCCTTAAATGCAGGTCGTCAGCCCCATGGAAGCCCAGTAAAGACTTCCATATAAACAGCTTCGTGCCTGTGAGTCGTGTATAATTTATCTTAATTAATGATATATTTGTATTATTATTATAATAAAACAGTCTCCAAAAGTCGATATGTTCATATTTGAACATCATGGTCTTCTGCTCTGCTTCTACTTCATTCTTCGCGATCCTGGGCCTCGTTTAGCGCTAAGTTTGGAGTGTTGAGACTTGGTGTGTCCATTTCGTGGAGATCAACCCCTCGATCTTTGATCTTGTTCGCATGCCCACTGGTATACATGTCCAAAGTAAGCATGAATTATTTTCCTGCATGGTGACTCTCACTCAGTATGGAGTTCCTGAATAATTGAGACATCGTTCTACTCGAACTGGACTGGAATGCGCAAGTGAACGAAGCCAACACTACGACTCGATGTTGTCGGGCATGTTTCTTTCGATTGCTGAGAAGTTGACGTTCTTTCAAAGTTGTAATAAATTAAGAATTAAATTTTAAAAACGAATACATCAGAGAAAGGCTGCCATATCAATCATTTTCTAAACCAGTTTCTCAATTTTTTTTTAATTTAATTTTTTTTTTTTTAAATTTATTTATTAATTTTTTTTTTTTTTTTACATCTCAGACCCACAAAACATCACATTGATATTTGTCTGTAGGTGCATCAATATATATATATATATATAAATAAATTGTATCAACAATATTTTTGTAATTAATAATAAAAGTGATCATAAAACAAGTAGAACAACTACTTGTTATAAAAAACTACCAATATCTAGGATGTAGAATAATTTATTTATTTATTAATTTAACCGCCCCTGTTTTCTGGTCTTCGGCGGAGCCTGTAACCGCTAGGAGATGCGTCCCCAGGTGGCGGATAGGGGAAAGCTCGCCAGATATGGAGGCTAGGAGGGAAATAAAATACCTCTCGCAGACCAACAGGCAGTAGCGTCTGACCCATAATGGGTGGCTACATACAGCGTCTGTTCCCTATGTTAAGGGCGGCTGATTTCAAAACTCATCAACCCGCAACTGGCAAGCGTGATGTTTTAATGCCAAATGCCTTCCAAATGAAATGAACCCGATTTCCAAAACACAAGGGAGGATGGTAATACATAATAATCTGGCAAGGTAATACAAAATTAAACAATATAACAAGCTACAGTAGGTGTAAGCAGCACTATGCATAGGTACAACTACCATTATTGCACAAAACATCCCCTAAACCCCATCAACAACTAGCACCGAGACCATGAAAGCCAGCGCACAAAAACAAAAAGATAATTGGAAAAACCTTCCACAAACGACTCCTTGATATATAAACTCCACTTCTTTAAGTCCTGATAGACGAAGTCTAGTTATATTTCAAAACACCTTTTAAAATATGTTTGAATTTAGTAATACTGGTAACAAAAACGTCTAAGGCCCGGTTGTTTCAAGTTCGATCAAAGTAAGCGGTCGATAAAAGCATAGATTTTTACGAAAACGGATCGTCTGATTGGTGGAGAACGTAAAATTTCAGTTTAAACTCTACGCTTACTTTGATCGAATTTGAAACAACCGGGCCTAACTGCTCCTAATTCAGCCAGCAACTCATTGTATATAAAAACTAGATTAATAATAGCAAAACAAGCGCAACGAGAAATGAGTACTTAATGAGAATGAAAAATAATAATCTGGAAATGTGTAGAACACACGAAAATATACGAGAATATTCGAGAAAGAACGGCGGCGGCAACGCTCTGAAAACAGTGTTAGTTTAGTAGAAGCGATCAACCACAGAAGGTGAAGACATAGAAACAGAGCTAGAAACAAGCGAACTGTGAATACAAATTACCTGCTTGTGGAGTTATCTAGTGGCGAATCAGTGCGAATTACAGGATAGTGTTCCAGTGCCTTTGTTTATAAATATAAGTTTACTGCTTTTAAATGTTTTATTTGGATCCCATTATTCGACAATGGGGTCCCAAAAATTTGCAGCGACCAGACATGAGCACGCCAATGAGGATAGGTGTCTGCATTATGTAACACCGGTTATTATAGTAATATTTATTACATCGGGTCAGGTAATTTATGTTGGTAAAGTTGCGATGGGCTGTCATGCGGGTTGGGTATGTTTGGACGTTTGGTTCGGTGTGAAATAGGTGAGTGTGAGGATGATTTACGCATGTTGGAAAATGAGATGCAAGGTTTCCGTACGGAATGCGAACATTGCGAATGAACGTAGCTGTGTCTATCTGCGTGGTAGGTTCTAGAATACGAGGTGTGGTATTATGTATAATTTGAAGATAAACAGGTATAATATTATACAAAAACTAGTTGTTACCCATTAAATTGACGGAACTTTTACATGTCAGTGCATAAAGAATAAGTATAAATTTATTTATAAAAAAACTAACCCATAAAAACCAAGTTTTTACAATACTACCTTTCTCATTTTCGGGTTTCGTGTCTACTATGGTAGATATGTGTGCGCATGTGTGCGACGGAATCTCCATACAACTTACTGATTTGTATGAAAAAACCATTAAAAATTTGAAAAATCCAAAATTATACTATAATTATTAAATTTTTTTAACGAAAATTTGATAGATCTTCTTGATCGTCGCCACGAGTCTGCTTGCAAAGTTTCACACCATCTTCAAAACCTTCACTGGCTTAGATGTCCAGAGAGGATTGAATATAAGCTTTGCCTTAAATATTTAAGGCTATTCACAACATGGTCCCTCAATACATAACCGACTTCTGCATTCCATTCTCCGAAAATAACAGACAACTAACACTTCGCTCAGTATCTAACTTCTAATACAAATACGAGTAGGTTAGCTGAAGTAAATCGCGTCCACAAAACTAATTTCGGTGATCGTGCTTTCGCGGTGGCTGGACCAAAGTTATGGAACAAACTACCTAATAAACTGAGACAGACAGCTTACCACAGTTCAAATAACAATTTAAAACAATTTAGACAATCCTATAAAAACCTATAAAATCTGACCACAACAACTCTAGCTAATGTTTTCCACTCCTATTGTGCACTCCGCGAAAATGCTTAATTCTTTGCACTCCCAATTATTATAGTATTAAACTTTAATTCCATTTCTTGCATGCCACCTAGTGAATAAGTAATAGTAAATAAGTTATTTTTTAAAGATATTTTTTCTGTGTAAAGCGCCCTTGAGGTGAGTATTCGCGAAAACGGCGATATATAAATTATCCAAATATTATTATTATTATCATTATTAGGTAAGTGACATGTCTGTAATTTTTTTATCTTAGAACGTTTACCATTCTAAGGACTTCTTGAGTCACTCTTCAATTCCACTGCATGTAGGTTTTTTAATTTTAAATCATTTACATCCCATTTGTCAAACTATTGAACTCCCCAATCCAATTCTATAGAAAACAACATATTGCCTATCTACAATACTTAAATTATGCAAATTGTATCTTATCATTAGACGAATCGGCTACCGTGCAATTTGCTCTTACGCCGGGGCCAAATTATACATTTTACCAACTTAAGCCATGTATTCACTAGGGGACAAATCGCGAAACATTCCGCTCGGCATGTCGCATCAACATCTACGCTCATGTTTCGGGGACAATGACGTTCATTTGACGTGTACACACCGGGACTCGCATATCTTGTCGCAGAAATGTCACCCGATGAGGTTACGATGACAGCTGCGGTATCTCATTTGGCGAAAACGGGGTTCCGCGCAATTCGAAATGTTTTTTTGGGTCGCAATTTCAAATTAACGAGGTTTTACTGTAGTAAATTGAATATTATTAAAAACAAGGTCCTTTTTGCAAATAATTATTGTTTTCCAGACGCCGCGGAAATATATCGCTCTATGAGGTTATGATGACAGCCGCGCATCTGTTTATGTTAATGAGTTTATCGATAAGTAAGAGGAGAAAAAAGAGGAGAATGCGAAATTATTTACTGCAAAGAGAAAGAAGGACGGACATTCTATGCGATCTTCGATCGATACAGCTCGATGAGTTCAAGAACGATTTCGCTTCCACGCATTGTCATCTTGACAGATACAGCGCATGCGTATTCACTTGTAAACATACCACGTGGTACTGACGCTCCGCGGAATGTTGCAGTGAGCTCGCTCGGGTACCCTGCGCATGGCAACGTTGCCACGGCACGTAGAAATGCCGCGCTATGTTGTGCGCGACGTCGCGGAACAGTGCACGACGTTGCAACGTGACGTAGACTCTATGCCGCGCGTGCTGTTGAGGGACAATTTGTCCCCTAGTGAATACATGGCTTTAGATACATATCACAACGAAACAAATCGAGTGCCAAATATAATAATGAAAACATATTTTCGCGCGAGCTCCGCCATTTTGTCGTGTCGCAAAAGCGATTGGAAAGAGTTTCCCAACGCGGCCGGCAGTGGGCGCCACCTGATGACATAAATTCAATTCGCGTTTGGAATGATTGATTTGCGACCGGACGAGAAAATAACCGTAAACATTTGAATATTTTGGCGGGACCGCGATTGCGACCGCGCCATTTTTTTCGGCCTGGTCCATTTTGTCGAGAGTCAAATTTGGGCCTTGTCTGCATGTTTCTGTAACGCAATGTCTTTGATATTGCGCAATCGTTGTTTAATCGATCGATAAAACTATGATAATTAAGATACAGATACACAAGCTTATTACTGGCATGCTCATTAGCATGCCCTAACAACTGTAGTTACACACTTGCTCATTATTAGCATGCTTATTTTAAGCATACTCATAAATAAGCATGCCCAAAGCTAACAATCAAACACATATGCTTATTAGTGGCATGCTCTTGTCATAGAATAGAGACGCTCTTGTTCAAAATGGAAACTTTGCAAACTGAAATAGAAAATTCAAGTGAACCAATAAATCAAAAAAGTTCCCGAGTTTCCATCCGCACATTTTTGATTTTAGTTTATATAATTTTTATTGTAAGATTTGAATCATTCATGCCTATTAATAAAGTTTCGTAAACATTATTTCTCACTATATTATTTTTACACAACGGTGACCGAGTATTCCGCAGACATTCGTGATTCCTATAATAAGTCACGAAAAGTAATGTTTGAGAAGATTGCATCGATAATACTAGCCGCGAAGCCCGCGAATGACATAAGCATGCTCATAAATAAGCAAGTCTGTTCACACGTGCTCCAAAGATACCCCTTCTCTATGGTGAATGACAGTGGCATGCTCATTTCTAGCAATGTGCGTACACACATGCCACTAATAAGCATGCCACTGTCAAAGTCGATACTGCGCATGCTCACGTGCCACTAAAGAAGCATGTGTAACAGACGCCTTAGGCATTTATTGAATTGTAAAGACTACTTTACAATTCAATAAATGTTGCTATGTATGCTATGAGTTAGAAATATTATGTTGTAGGTACTCTCTAATGGTGTACAAAGAAATGCACCACAGTATTTGATGAACCTGTTGGTCGGGCCTGTGTATTCCGGACAGTAACTGGTAGTACCTACCTACCAAGAAGACCTGGAGCCACCAAGTTTGCGGAACGTGCTTTCAGCTTTGCGTGCCCAGCTATGTGGAATCAGCTGCCTCCAGTGTTGCGATCTATGGAGAATCAATAAGCATTTAAGAAGAGACTAAAACTCACTTCTACAATATATCCTATTTGTAAAGCGCCCTCGAAGCGTCTCTTACGCAAAAATGGCGCTATAAAAATTATCATAATTATAACCATATTATATATTGTCTGATGACGCGAGTGCATGAATGTTATATGTCTCAAAAGCTACCTAAAGGACAGTACAGTACACAGATGAGTGCAAGTTATCCACTAGTGCTCTTAGAACAAGTTTCTGAGAAATGAAATAAGCTTCAATGTTTAAAAAATTAACATTTGGTATTTTCACAGGATCCTGGTTAGTCGGCCATAAGAATTATTACACAAATGTCGAAATACGTATAATTTACATTAAACTGATTACAGATTTTTAGCACAAAATATAATTAAAAATCGATTGTACTATTTGTATGTATCTACTTATATTTTATTAATTTTACCTACATATTTCGGAAAAACCGAAGGTAGGTGTGATTAATCAAATATAAGTAGATACATACAAATAATACAATCAATATTTAAAAATGTTGATTTACAATGTTGCTGAATCAATTGAAAAAAAAAATTCATTGATTTTATTTGTATTGAAATTAATAGTTGTTGTAAAGAATGTCACAACTACAACTAAAATATAAATTTAATAAAAAAATATATGCCGAGACTTTCACCTTTCCATAATACGCATTCTGAAGAATGCAATTTTATGTTTTTTGTTCTCGTTAATTCAACACATACTTAATAAATTTAAAAAATACGTTTTGTTTACTAGGGTATTTACTTACGAAAGAATAAACAATTTAACTGCAGTTTAAATGTTTAGTTCATATGTACAATTTTGTACTCTGTATTGTATTTGTATTTCATATTTTTATACATAACAAGACTAAGCGCTTGTTCAGACACAGCGGGAACCGTGCCGTTTCAGAATCGCATGAGATCCGTGCGGGTCTCATTTACCTAGGTTTGTATGTGATCGTTCAGACACAACCGTGCGGTTAGTCAACCGCTGCGGTGCCCGCAACCCAACCGCTAGAAAATAGACCCGCACGGCGCCCGCACGATCCTATTACTATGGGGTCTTACGAGAGCGTTCCGTCGCGTTGCGGGCACCGCACGGCTCCATGTCGAAACAGGAGCACGCGTGGATTATATTCTCTTTTCTATGATTATGGATCGCTTTGACACTGAATTTTTTATTGATAAAGTGGAGAAAAGACCTGTAATATGGGATCTTCAGTGTGAGGATTACTCAAATATGCCAAGAACCAAGCTTGGCAGGAGTTGGTGGAGATATTTGGAAATGGTGGAAGAAAAGAGTATTTTAGAGAAGTAGGTTTTTTTATTCACCAAAAATGAACTGACAGAATGATATTTATGTTTCTTGCCATGGAAGACGGCCGTCGTTAACACAGTAATGAGCGAATATATCTCTGATATTCAAAGATGGAGAACGGCACCAGAACTGTCAAACTGACGTTTATTTTCGCGCGCACAAATCGCTTATTAACCGCGGCTGTGTGAACAGATGACACAAATCGCGTGTTTTGAAACGCGATTCTGAAACTGAACGGTTCCCGCTGTGTCTGAACAAGCGCTAAGACATTTTGTGTTATTTGTTGGTTAATTGATATTACCTTCAGTTGCTTTAACATATCGTTAATTTTTGTATATTTGTTAGGTACATCTTAAGATAGTTTAAATTTCCTTCTCAATTTCATTTTCCAAAAGTAATATTGTTGAACAGTAATTAATATGCGGAATCACAATGAAATGAAAAACTAATTGCCACGTTTTTAGATTAAGTTTCTTTCTTTGTTTCTTTGTTTTTGTTTCTTACTCTGTGTAACTTAATATTGTCATGCTAATTTAAATGATTTTCTCTTTATCATTCATAATGAAGCCACTCGATGGCTTCCTCGTATTATGATCCGTCCAAGAACTGAACATGTCGGCAGCCTTTACACATGTAAATCTCCACACACTGACACACACGGACACGACCAGCGTTGCCCAACAATGCAACAGTTGGAATTCCTTCCCTGTCCATTGTTGAGAATGTCCTCTAATGAAACGGCCGACCTTGGCCCACTCGGTGGTCGGTTCCGCCTGTGGGGTCCAAAGGTCACCATGAATCATTCGCTAATTAGTCGAGGTACCTACCTGGCCACCTACCCGAGAGCTTTCGGCCTGGCCCGGTCATGTGTGTAACGAAATAACTTGAAAACTTCCTCTTCTTCTTCCTTTGGGTAGAACTGTGTGGTCTGTTCTCCGGAGGATAGCGCCTCCTGTGGGGTGGACTCCAAGCTGGCCTTCCGTCTTTTGGGAGATCTTCCGCGAGGGCGGGTTCCATAAGGCTGACTATGCAGTGCGATATAAGGGAGTCTGGTGCTGTTCATTCTCTGGATATGACGATACCAGTCTTTCCTTTGCTGTCTACTCCATCGTCCAATGTCTTTAGCCCCTCATATCTCTCTTATCCCCCAGAGTCTTGCCTGCTGTCATCCTCAGTGTTTTCGTCTCGGATGTCTTCAATGTTTATTTAGTCCTGATTGTGTTTACCCTTGTTTCAACGCTGTATGCCATTATTAGTCTTACACATGCTTTATAGATTCTCATCTTGCTCTTGACGTCTTTCCATCTATCTTTATTTTTCCATATTGTGGATTTTTTTGTATGTAGTGGAGGAGGATCTGGATTTATCTTTATTTTTCCAAATTGTGGATTTAGAGTACCAGAGATTGCCGCTGCCTTGTTAACTTGGGCTTGTATTTCTTCACACAGATCAGCTCCTCCAATCAGTACTTTGTCATCGGAAGGTGCCGATCTGTTCTATGGGTTTGTTCTTTACGATCAAGGTACATATTTTGGGTGTTTTAGAGTTTCTTCAATAATAGCAAAATTGCTTACAGAAAACCAGGAATACTTTAAGCTTATGAGAAATGGAAACCAAATCATAACGCCTAAATTTAAAACAACCCAAATGCAGAACCTTTATATTTATAAAGCCATTAACTACTACAATAATCTACCTATCGAAATACGCTGCATCAATAACCTTTCAGAACAAATTAAAAAATTAAAACCTTCCTAAAATACAACTTAAACTCATAAATCATTTAAACCTATCCCTTTTTTCAAAATACTATACATTTCATTATCAAATTAGCTTTTATTACCGTATTATTAAATGACTCTCATATGTACCTATATACAGATTAAGAACTGAGGCTCCATCATCAGACTAAAGAGCTTCTCTTCACTGATGAGGTTTACATGACTACAAAGTAAAAAATATCAATTAAATATGTAAATATGTAAGATTTGTATTTGTACCTTATATTAAATTAAATTTAAAAAAAAATACTTTGTGGTAACATTATTATTATTCGATAGCGATATTCTTTTTCGTGAAAACGACCTGTAAATTGTTCCAATTAATGGCAACTTCGTTTCAATAAATCGCAAAGTGGTGTACCAGGATAGAAGAGTGTAGCATTTTCAATTCAATTCAATTTATTTATTTTTAATATAAAATTTACATTACAACCATATGTTTAATTCGTAAATATTATTAACAAGTGAGAAAATATACAAACAACAAAATATCAAACGCATATAAATTCATTTATATCAAAGGTGTAGGAGAATCCTGCTTCGGAAAACTCTTTCAGGGACATGGAACAGATCAATGTCCAGAGTAATATTGTTCAGCATAGCAGTAGCTCTCCCAACAGGCAAAACCATTGGCAGGTTGGTCCTGTATATTAGAATGTGAAACATTCCTGTCCTCTCTGGCGAAATGACCTGATGGTTAATTAGTTAGTTGATTAGCATTGTTAATTTGTGTAATATTAACAGTTTCAGAAAAACACTAAGCTCTAAGTGTGTCTTTACAGATCATGTATTAGATTAGGTAGGTTAGACTTCTTATGTAAAATATTTAATCATAAATGAGGTAAGTTCTTATTGTACGACATGTGAATCAAAAAATCGGCACGAACGTATGTACATTCGGTTGTGTCGTGCGACAGTTAATTTTCTAATGGCCCAGTAAGATAAAGTCATAAACATAATAATAAACAATAGACATAATAAGCAGTTGACAGACATCGTTAAGATAAAATAATGCTCTCCAAATGGACCAATTAAAATTGCAACCAGCGCAGCGATGGAACGTGTAAGATTCTAGTAGTAGACAGATACAAGACAGTTAACATTGTTAGGCATTTTACAAATTGTTCGTACACATTGTCATAGATTCGTGGCCATGAGTGGCAAATGAAACTTTGAAAATAATTAAAGTTTTATTAATTGTGGGATATAGAAGCAAAGGCAACGCAATATCAAAAAAAAATTAATGTAGTCATCGAGGATTTCTAATTTGTAATGTACTGAATTCGAGATTTTATGGAAAACACGGCCTATAAATATATAGAAAACATGATGTTGGAGGGGATAGATATATAAAATTAAGAATTCAGTACATTGTAAATTAGTAATCCTCGGTGACTGCATTAACAACACCTTTCAAATTTTGGATATTGCTTCCTTTGCTTTTACCCCCCATAATTATGCTATTGTATTTTGCTATTATTTTTGGTTATTCATTATAAATATAATTAAACAAATTAACTTAGATTATCACCAATTTATTTTTGGTAAAACCAACCGGTTTCAGAAACAACGTTCTTTCATCAGGGTATACTCAATACTAAATAAACTTTAGAAATAATGGACAATCATACCTCAGTGTAACATTTACAGTACAGTCGTACAGTACTATCTTGAATATGTTCCCTTTCACCCCATCACCTGTTTAGATATCATGGATCGTGTAGCGAAGCTAAAATGGCTATGGGCAGGACATGTTGCAAGGCAGGATGCTACAAGATGGCCTCCCAGAGTTCTGAAACGGAGACCTTGAGAGAATAAAAAAGGCATCGGAAGACCTCAAAAGAGATGGGCCGATGATATAGCCGCTGTGGGAGGAAAGAAATGCCTACAATTAGCAAAAAACAAGGAAGGGAAGGAAGAGGCCCATATCCAGCAGCGGAGAGACGAAGGCTGATTTAGAAGAAGGAGATGGATATTACTGTGTTTACTGCCAAATTTGCAACGATTTTCAATTTAAAATCGACATCAACTCTCACTTTAGTAGAAGCGGTCATTTTGTCGTGATACATTCTTGGAGGTCGAGTGGTTGAATTGGATATTACTGCCTTTGCTTTTAATGGTGATTTGGAAATATGGTTTTCCAAGCAATAGATCTATTTAAGAAATTCGTTACATTCTAAATTAGTTAGTTATTAGACGATTTGCATTTATATAATTCAGATTCGTAATTTACGATTAGATTAGCGGTCTGCAGCCGGTTTATACGATTTGAACATGTCGCCAATTTAATTAAATTAAGATAAATTTACCAATTAAGACACACGTCACTTACACACATCTGATAAGTGCGCGGATGACAGGGTCACAATATGCAGATCTGTGCGATTGTCTCCATCGAGCGGTCAGCCGATCGACGGATC